>JAJONR010007868.1:0-31975 GCA_029582245.1 Solanum etuberosum
AAAAAACACCCCCCCCCCCCAACTTAAAACACCAAATTTAGTATATCTTCTATATTTTATATTGTATGATATTTATTCATATTATATTATATTAAAAGCAAACAACTCTTCACATTGAAGGGTTGTGACATTTTCAAAGTGTGTTAACTTTTCCAATTAGTTGTGACCTTTTCGAATGGTTGTGACTTTTCCAAAAGATTGCGACTTTTCCAAAGAGTTGTGACTTTTCCGAAGGATTGTGACTCTTCCAAAGAGTTATGACTTTTTTGATGAATTGTGGCCTTTTTAAAGGGTGGTGACTTTTTTTATAATTATAAGGCACGATAAATATTTTTTCATACACTATCCTTTGTTGGCTATAAAAAAAAGGGGTTTCCTCACATTTTTAAACTATAAATTTTCTTCTTGTTGTTCTTCTCCTTCTTCTTCTTCTTCTTCTTCTTCTTCTTCTTATTCTTAAAACACTCAATTTAGTATATCTTTTATATTTAGATTTTTATTTACCCCCTACACTAAACTAAATGGAGAATTAATAAGAAATTCAGCTATTGCACTTTAATTATTTAGTCATGACATCATAAATTCTCTTAGAAATTACTCATTATTGCAAATGTTATTCACACCCTTTTACATTCTTTAGTTACAACATTATCAATTCTGTTATTTATTATATTAATTATTTCTATCTTTCATCATTCCTTATATTAAATTTTTACTCAATAACTTTTCACATTCTTATACCACCCCTATAAACTTGATAACACCACATTGTTATTGAACCTTGAATGAATCATGCATGATCGAATAAATTGAAAATCATTAACAATGTCACGACCCAAAGTATCCCCTACACGTGACATGAAGCATATGACGACGAAAGGCCCTACACAAGCCACTTAGCATACATCATACATAATAATAGAGTTTAGGAGTTTAAAAGACAGTTTATATCATGAAGAGTTTGTCAAAAATGAAGCCGAAATATAACATACTCTCAAAACCATCTATTACATCAAGAGTGATTGGGACGTAAACCCATACAACACATACAATCTCTGAAAAATAAAGACAATAAGAAATAAAGATTCAGTCCTCGGAACATGAGGACTAACCACTTCTCAAAACTACTAAAGTGATCACTATAAACGAGGATGCGGAATCAAAGCATCAGACCCTACATTTTGAAAGAATGTAGGAAGAAGTATGCGTTACTACAAAGAATATACCAAGTATGATAGCAATGCATAAGAGTTATAAAATCATGCTAAAAGGACTTTTCATGAAATGCAAAGACCAAGTTAAAACATAAGATAAGAGATTAGAAGCATAATAACGATCATGGTCAATGCAAGTAAAAAATCATCTTTGAACACATGTGAGATACTTCTAGAAGTAATCTTAGTTCATCATTATTGTGGGAAGTAGCCTTAACCGACATATAGACCATGTGAGTTATAACATGGAATCCGGTCTCTATCTCACACCGAAAAGAAATGTCCTCACTTGCCAAGGTAAGAACCATAAACTTCTAGCTTAAGTGGATCCACTAGCTAATGTCTATCTAAGACAACCTATGGTAGTTGAGAATATCATTAAATAATAAAAGTGTAGTCTCTCTAACAGCTTAAGCTTTTAGATAAGATGGTCACACACTTCAACATTATATCAGAGCAGGCAGAGGTCCAGAGATCGAATCTCACTGCCACCTAAAATTAAAAAAAGAATTTCCACGTGCATTGCTATGAAAAAAGAATCAGGCCACATGTGAGGGGGCATGTTGAGAATATCATTAAATAATAAAAGTGTACTCTCTCTAACAGCTTAAGCTTTTAGATTATATGGTTATACGCTTCAACATGCTGGCACATGGTTTATGGGACATGGGTAATCGCCGCTTGTCTTATCATATATTGAAGGGACATCAAGTAGTCAATCCAAGCTAGGATTCATTAGAATAGCTCCTAAATTTTGATTCAAAGTTTAGTTGAGAAAACCTTTCAACTCTAAGAATCCTTATGTGAGAAAACCCCTTTCACATTCATGTATTGAGTAGTATGTGAGACATCCTTTCACAATAACAACAACAACAACAACAACATTTATGCTTTACTCTCAAAGAAACTTAAATCATTTTTCATCAATTTCATAAAGAACTTGCATATCTTCATAAATTCATCTTTCATAGTTCAAAACCCACATTTGATCATCATATTCTAGAAAACATGGGTTATGCATGGGTTCATGAGAATTCAACTTAAAAGTTTGCAATTACTTCAATTCATGCATAAGAAGACATAAAACAATCAATTGGATCAACATTGAAAGGAACCCATGGCAATTGCCTAAAACCATAGTTTTATTAGTAGAATCTACCTTTACAAAATTGGGGGATTTAGGAACCCTATGGAGGAAATAGCTCCATAGGTGAAGACTATCATACCTTGATGCCAAAAGCTTGTAGTTAATGGAGGATTTCAAGACTTGATCTTAAAACACCTACACTTCTTCTTCCTTAGAGAGAGAAATATTTGAGAGGATGAACTTGTTCAACTTTTGAGAATTTGAGATAATGAATTGAATTGGGTGATTTGGGAGTTAAAAATCATTATATAGGGCCGAGGGTGGTGGGAAAAATGAAATAGTATTGAGTTAAAACAATAGGGGGGAAACTAAAATGAACCTAACTTAAAACTGTTGAACTGCCTCTCACCAGGGACTTCATGGGCCGTTTAGATCATCACGGCTTGTCAAGTGGATCGTGATAATGCCCTACCCGACATGGCTTCACTAATACAAGCATAAATTTTTACTCCGGGCTTGGAATTAGGCAGACTCTGTGGTGTTGGAAACATGACTCAAAGATCTTTAATTTGATAGGTCATGGGCCACCTAATTCATTTTTTGATGGGATATATGATCATTTGAAGTTGACCCTAAACTTTATGTCTGATAAGTCTCCTGCACAGAAGACCTCACGGTCCGTGTGAAGGTTCACGGATCGTTTAGACGTCTGTGGTCCTTAACAATGACTCAAGGTGAAACCCTTTCTGACATGGTGACTTGGCGACCTCTACATAGGCCATCTAAGTTAACACGGGGAGTCTGGTGCACCGTCTAGGTGACCCCTACCTGGGGCATCTTCTCGAAAATGTTCACGAGCCCTTTAACATGCCTTGGTCCCCTTCATGGATTGTCTAGGGTGTCGTGAAGGGTCCATGGTCCATTTTGGGTTCGTGGACTTGGTTGTTTGACCCTTTCTAGCTTTTCTCTAATCTGAGGTGGTACAATATCTCCCGCCTTGGAAACATTCATCCTCGAATGAGATTCAAGACATCAAAAGGAGGGTAGGAACTAGACCTAGCAGCCCAACATGAATGTACTATCATAAATGCACATATCCAAGGAGGAAATATCAATTTCAAGCTAAAGCATGTTCAAAACATCATTTCATAAGGTCTTATATGCAACTCATACTCAAATGCACATAAACATGAAGAAATAAATCAAGCTAACTCATTTTTCTTTCTCAAAAATCAAGTTTATGATGAATACACATAAATGAGGAATCATGGGAATATCTAAGACACATGCAACCAAAAGAGTAAGCCATGAGTAACTGGATACCTAAAGTTAGAGTAGGGAAGGAGGGAAAGAGATGAAGTTAACGGGATATCATATCAGCTCCGGCCACCCAAGTAGCACCTTGAACTAACATATTCCTCAAAAAACCCTTCACATAAGTAATTTCTTTATTTCTCAATTTTTGAACTTGCCGGTCCAAGATCTTAACCGGAACTTCTTCATAAGAAAGGCTATCCTTTATGCCAAGACTCTCCAATGGTACTATAGATGTCAAATCACCAATACATTTCTTAAAAAATGAGACATGGAAAGCTGGATGAACCCTTGCCAAGTCTTTATGCAATTCAAGTTCATAAGAAACTTTACCAATATGCCTCAAAATCTGATATGGGCCCACATAACGTCGACTAAGCTTCCCTTTCTTTCCAGATCTCATTATACCCTTCATGGGTGAAATTTTCAAGTAGACCAAATAATTCACATAGAATTAAAGATCTATTTTTCTAACATAGACATAGGACTTTTTAAAATTTTGAGCCAATTTCAACCTTTCGCTAATAAGCCAAACTTTCTCCATAGCGTCATGTACCAACTCGGGACCTATCAACGCAACTTCAGCGACTTCAAACAAACCTATAGGAGATATACACATCCTACCATATAAAACCTGAAATGGAGCCATAACAATTTTTGAGTGATAGCTATTATTGTATGTAAATTCTATCAAAGGAGAGTGATCATCCCGATTACCCCTGAAGTCAATTACACAAGCTCTTAAAATATATTCTAAAGTCTGGATAGTACGCCCCGCTTGCCTATCGGTTTTCGAATGAAAGGTCGTACGAAGCTTAACACAAGTACCAAGCCCCCTTTGGAAAGATTTCCGAAATTGAGAAGTTAATTGGGTACCACGATCGAAGATAATGGACAAGGGCACTCCATGAAACCTAACCATTTCTCTCAAGTACAACATAGCATAGTCCTCCACCGAATAAGAAACCTTGACGGGGATGAAATGAGCCTAATTTGTCATTCAATCTACTAGTCATTTTGTCGGCAGGTGCTGGGTAAACCAACAATGAATTCCATATTTAAATCCTCCCACTTCCAAGTAGGATTACATATATCTTGGGACAAGCCTCCCGGCTTGTGATGCTCAACTTTCACTTGTTGATAATTAGGATGCTTACCCACGAATTCCGCAATATAATTCTTCATCCCATTCCACCAATAGACCTCCCGCAAGTCAAGGTATATCTTAGTGGCTCCCGGGTGAATGGAATATCGATAACTATGTGCTTCTGATAAGGTCTGCTCTCTCAAGTCATCTACATTGGGAACACACAAACTACCTTGATATCTAAGTTTTTCATCCCCCCTTTGGGAGAAATCCTCAACTGAATTCTTATGCACTACTTCCTTCAACTCAATCAAGATCAGATCAAGACCTTGATTTTCTTTTAAATCTGACACAAAGGACGATTCTGAACCATTATGGACTATAACACTACATTTTCTAGAGTCAACAAACCGAACACCCAAAAGGTACAATCTATGAACATCACAAGCCAACTCTTTCTTATCTTCCTCAATGTGAGAAACACTGCCCATTGTCAATCGAGTAAGAGCATCCGCTACCATATATGCTTTGACAGGGTGATAGAGAACAATCTTATCATAATCCTTTAGTAACTAAAGCCACCTCCTTTGACAAAGATTTAGATCCTTGTGCTTAAACACATATTGCAAAATTTTGTGGTTGGTAAAGACATCGACATGAACACCATATAAGTAATGCCTCCAAATCTTTAAAGCAAACACAACTACCGTTAGTTCTAAATTATGGATAGGATAGTTCTTTTCATGCACCTTAGGTTTCCTTGAGGCAAACTTTCCCATTTTGCATAAGGAAACATCCTAACCCAATTCTTGAAGCATCACAATAAACAACGAACCCGTCGGTTCCTTCAAGTAAAGTCAACAATAGAGCAGAAGTAATTATATCTTTCAAATCCTGAAAACTCTTTTCACAAGCCTCCAACCATAATAATTTGGCTTTTTGTTTGGGTCAATGCCGTCAATGGAGAGGAAATCGAAGAAAACCCTTCCACAAACCTTCTATAGTAGCTGGATAAACTCAAGAAACTTTTAATATCCGAAGGGGATAGAGGTCTAGGAAAACTCTTAACCGTATCCTTCTTCTTTGGATCTAACTCAATACCTTTTTTAGAAATAATGTGACCAAGAAAAGCCACGTACTCTAACCAAAACACACATTTACTAAATGTTGCAAAGAGTTCTTGGTCCTTCAGGACTTGCAACACAATCCTCAAATGATTCCTATGCTCGTCTTCACTCCTTAAATAGATCAATATATCATTAGTGAACACAATCACAAACATGTCGAAGTATTGCCTAACCACCCTACTCATCAAATCCATAAATGCGTCCGGAGTATTTTTCAAGCAAAAGGACATCACCAAAAACTTATAATGACCATACCGAGTTTGAAAAGCCATTTTTGAAATATCATCCTCTTTCACCCTCAATTGGTGATAACCCGACAAGAGGTCAATCTTAGAGAAGTAACTTGCTCCTTGTAATTGATCAAAAAAATCATCTATTCTTGGGAGAGGATACTTATTCTTAATGGTAACCTTTTTTAATTGACGGTAATAGATACACATACGAAGCGAGCCATCTTTCTTTCGGACAAACAAAACTGGAGAACCCCATGGAGAGATACTCGATCACATGAAAACATTATCCAACAAATCTTTCAATTTCTCTTTTAATTACTTAAGTTCTATTGGAGCAATTCGGTAAGGAGGAATTGAGATAGGTTGCGTATCAGGGAGAGGTGAATATCGAAGTCTATTTCCCTTTCGAAAGGAATACCGGGTTGATCATCAAGAAACACTTCCAGAAACTCATTTACAACAAGGGCCGACTCAAGAGTAGGGGTTTCAGAATTCATATCCCTCACCCTACTAGATGGTATATGAAACCCTTAAAAATCATCTTTGTAGCTTTAAGACAAGAAACAAACCGACCTTTCGGCATAGAGTATCCTCCTTCCCACTCTAGGATAGGCTCATTTGGAAATTGAAACTTGACCACTCAGGTTCTACAACAATAGAAGTATAAAATGAATGCACCCAATCCATACAAAAAATAACATCAAAATCTAGCATATCAAACTCTACAAGATCAACACGAGTGATTCTATGAGATAAGGAGGCGGGATGATTTCTATAGACTCTACTAGCCACAATTGATTTACCGATAGGAGTACAAATAGAAAAAAGGTCTAATAACACATCCAGAAGAATATCAAACCTCAAAGCCAAATATGGCGTCAGAAAAGACAAGGTAGCACCGGGATCAAGTAAGTCATAAGCATTATGATAAAAGAAATTCAACATACCCGTAACCACATTAGGAGAACCCTCTTGCTCATGACGAGTCTGGAGTGTATAAAACATGTTTTGCTTCTGACTCCCATAAGAACTAGATGAAAGATTAGGTTGCACCCATCGATGTTTATCTCCTTCATTCTTAGTAACCGAGGGACAATCCCTTATCTTGTGATTTGTCTTTCCACAACCAAAACATGCATTAGAACCGGGTATACATCTACCCTCATGCTTCCTTCCATACTTAGCACAAGTAGATAATGAAGATCCAACTACCATTTCCTCCTTGAAGCTTAGGTTTAGACACCTTATCTTTGTTGAACCTCGGAGGAGTATTTTAGGATCCTTAACTGGAAAACCTTTGTCGGAACTTAGAACAACCATGTTCATCAGACCTTGAATGTGAAAAGTCACCATCACCGGTCCTTGCGTTCTTCACCTCCCTAGATCTTTCCTTAAGTTTCTCTTCTTCTATTTGTTGAGCATACACCATCAGACAAGAAATGTCCATATCATTGATTAGCAGGGTGGTATGATATTCCTTGACCACCATCTCGGACACTACCGAAACGAACTTACTTATCCTTACCCTAGGGTCAATAACCATAGTAGAAGCATACCTAGAAAATTGTGTAAACTTCAAAACATATTCTTTCACACTCATGTTTCCTTGACGAAGATTGATGAAAATTCAAGTACCTTTGCCTCCCTTATCTCAAGGGGAAAGAACCTATCAAGGAAAGCAACCTTAAAATTTTCCCAATCGATAGGACCCGAATCAACCGCCCTCCTTTCCTTCCATTGGTTGAACAAAACTTAAGCAACACACTTAAGTTGGTAAGCAGCTAATTCCACCTTTTCAACCAGTGTCACTCCCATGATCATCATAACCTTATACACTTCATCAATGAACTCTTGAGGGACTTTCTCAACCTTGGAACCATGAAAATCCGAGGGATTCATTCTAGTGAAGTCCCTCACTCTAGATGTCGTCGTACCCATATTTAAGTTCACGGGGACCATAACCTCTCTATTGGCTTGAGCCATCATAGCTTGGGCAAATACTTGAAAAACAGCCCTAAACTTCGCATTAGTCACTTGCTCGGCCAAAGGGTCGATCGGAAGTTGAGGAGCTTGAGGATGAGCTTCTTGTTCTGTATTCTAATTCACATTCCTCCTAATGTAAGCTCTTGAAGGGGTCATATCTTGAAAACATCAAATAGGGATTAGGAGAAAGGACATATAGAGTTACACTCTATCGCATGTCTTAGATTAATGAAAGAAGTGGTGTTTCCTAATAATCTTATAGCTTCTTATTCATTAATGTAGCGCGCTTCACACTCATGAACAAGAATCTACTCGGCGTGGCTTATGATACATCCTAGGACCTTTCTAAACCTTGTTCTCTGAATATAAAGTTTTTCACGACCCAAAGTACCCCCTAGACATGACATGGCGCATAGGACCTCGAAAGTCCTTACACAAGCCACCTAGCATACATCATACAAGATAATAGAGTTTAAAAGACAGTTTATTTCATAAAAAGTTTGTCAATAACGAAGCGGAAATCTGACATAGTCTCCCATCCATCTATTACATCAAGAGTGATTGGGACGTAACTCATATATCACATACAATATATCTGAAAAATAAAGACAATAATCAATAAATTTTTGGTCTTCGGAAAATGAGGACCCACCATTTCTCAATAATAGTAAAGTGATCACTAACGATGAGGATGCAGAATCGGAGCATCGGACCCTAAATTTTAAAAGAATATAGGCAAGAGTATGTGTTAGTACAAACAATTTACCAAGTATGATAGTGATGAATAAGAGTTATAAAATCATGCTAAAAGGACTTTTGATGACATGCAAAGACCAAGTTAAAACATAAGATAAGAGATAAGAAGCATTATCATAGTCATGGTCAATACAAGTAAATAATCATCTTTGAACACATGTGAGATACTTCTAGAAATAACCTTAGTTAATCATTATTGTGGGAAGTATCCTTAACCGACAGATAGACCATGTGAGCTATCATATGGAATCTGGTGCCTATCCCACACCGAAAAGAAATGTTATCACTTGCCAAGGTAAGAGCTCTATACTTCTAGCTTAAGTGGATCAACTAGCTAATGTCTATCTAAGAAAACCTATGGTGGCATATCGTTTATGGGACATGTGTCATTGCCTCTTGTCAACTAGGTGCTAAGCATAAATTCCATGAAAAAGTCATTAGTCGTTACTTGTCTTATATTATTAAGAGACATGGGTTGTCACTGCTTGTCTTATCATTGAGAGGCATGGTTAATCGCTGCTTGTCCTATCATACATGGAAGGCACATCATGTAGCCAATCCAAAGTAGGTTTCATTAGAATATCTCCTAAATCTTGATTCAAAGTTTAGTTGAGAAAACCTTTCAACTCTAAGAATCCTTATGTGAGAAAACCCCTTTCACATTCATGTATTGAGTAGTATGTGAGAAATTCTTTCACAAAAATAAAAACAACAAAAATTATGTTTTACTCTAAAAGCAACTTAAATCACTTTTCATCAATTTCATAAAGAACATGCATATCTTCATTAATTCATCTTTTATATTTCAAAACCCACATTTGATCATCATATTCTAGAAAACATGGGTTATGCATGGGTTCATGGGAATTCAATTTAAAAGAATGCAATTACATCAATTCATGCATAACAAGACATAAAACAATTAATTGGATCAACATTGAAAGGTACCCATGACAATTGAGTAAAACCCTAGTCTGATTGGGGGAATCTACCTTTACAAAATAGGAGAATTTAGAAACCCTATGGAGGAAAGATCTTCATAGATTAAGACTATCATACCTTGATGCAAAAAGCTTGCAATTAATGGAGGATTTGGAGACTTAATCTTGAAACCCGAGACTTCTTCTTCTTCTTCTTCTTCCTTAGAAAGAGAAATATTTGAGAGGATGAACTTGTTCAACTTTTGAGAATTTGAGAGAATGAATTGAATTGGGTGATGTGGGATTTATAAATCATTATATAGGGCCTAGGGTAGCGAGAAACACGACATAGTATTGAGTTAAAAAGATTGGAAAGAGATTGAAATGACCCTGACTTAAAACTATCGAAGTGCCTCTCACGAGGGACCACACGGGCCGTCTAGATCATCAGGGCCCGTCAAGTGGGTCGTGGTGATTCCCTATCCGACAGGACTTCACTAATACGGGCATAAATTTTTACTCCGGTCTTGGAATAAGGCAAACTCAGTGGGGTGGGAAAGAGAACTCAAAGATATTTAATTTGATAGGTCATGGGCCACCTAACTCGTTTTGTGCTCAGAGATATAATCATTTGAAGTTGACCCTAAACTCTAAGTCTGATAAGTCTCCTTCACGAATGACTTCACGATCCGTGTGATGCTTCAAAGATTGTTTAGACATCTCTGTTCCTTAACAGTGACTAGGGGATAAACCCCTTCTGATTGGGTGACTTGAAGACCCCCTAGATGGGCCGTCTAAGTCATCACGGGTAGTCTGGGACACCGTCTAGGTGACCCCTGCAAGGGGAAGCTTCTGGAAAACATTCACGAGCCCTTTAACGGGTCGTGGTCCCCTTCACGGACTGTCAATGGTTTCGTGAAGGGTCCATGATCCGTTTTGGGTTTGTGGACTTGCCCGTTTGACCCTTTCTAGCTTTTCTCAAATCTGAGGTGTTTCAAACAAGGATATGAACAATATATCTTTTGAGTGTAAGGTAACCATATGATTAATTTTATTTTTTTGTATATATTTATATGTATATAGATTTCACATATTGAATACATTTTTTATGTTTAGTTTTTAGTTTATCAATGGAAAAATGGAAAGTCAAATAACTATCTTTCATTTATGTACACATTCAATCGAGAAGTCAAATATGAGAACCAACAACAAGAAAAAATCTATTATGCACCTTATAAAATAAATATTAATGTACAGAAAAATAGTTCTAAAATAAAATGTAGTTGTTATTTTTAACATGTTATGACATCTAAAAAATTTAATGTAAATAATTTAATGCATAGATATATATATACTATTAAGTTGAAATACACGTGCAACGCACGTGTTCAAGAACTAGTATATATATATCGAGTACAGTACAAGATTTTGTATTAATTAAATAATTATTTTAAAAAATAAATTACTATACTTTTTGTGAATGATTAATGTGAATCGTCATATGATGACTTATTTATCAATATCGAGATGACTAATTATCGTCTAAACCTACCAAAATGAACAATCAAATTGTCTCATAATTCTACTACGTAGACATTATATGGTAACCATTCATGAAAACTCATTTATCAATTTAGAATACTACTAGATGCAACCTGGAATAGAAAATTAAATTTGAACTTCCAAAAGAATTATGCCTATTAAACATCTCGTTAAGCTTGAAATATTTTCCTAACTAGAATTCAATCTGCTCGCGAAGGTACTTTTAGTTATTTAAGTATTAAATACTACTAAAAGAAAACAAAGGGACACAGGCGCTCAATCTTAGGATTTCAACGATCTCATAAAATTGCAACCATATGAATTTATTAATAGCAAAAATAAAAATTATTTTTATGTCTCTTGACATAGCTAGTTGGTTATGGCTAGTTATAGTTTTATAATGTTGAACCTTATTGATTAATGCAAAAGATTAATATTGTAGATACGTGATTTTTTATCCTTCCTGATTCCACCCATTTTTAGCTTTAAATATTATTTTAAATTTAATTTTATGTCATTTTTGGTAGATTTTTACTTGAAAAAATTGAAAACCACAAAATAGTCATTTTTTAGATGATACTTTTATTTTCAATTAGAAAGGAAAAAATCTAAAAATATGTTCTTTAATTTTCTTATATTTAATATTTAGGTAGTATTTTATGTTTTGTTATTTTTAAAAGAAAAATCAAAAGATCGAATCCACCCCCAAATTATTTTTGATCTTATCTCAAATCTAGAAGGGCATTTTAGGAAGATTAGACACAAGAAATAGATCACATTCACCCTAAACCTAATCTATAAAACTAAAAGAAGGGACTCTAAGTAAAAGAGGAGCAGTCGCAGCTAGCCAATAAAAAAAATCAGCCTCAATTCACACTCCACTCATATTTTACCATTACATAGCCATGTAGAATTCAAAGATACCATTTTTAAAATGTCATTAAACCAACCATTCAACTCTAGTTCACCAAAAACTAAGACAACAACACAACAAATCTAGTTGCTCAAGATCAAAACGGAGGTAGAGTCGAGTTGACAAAGTGGTTTGGTCGAGCTCTTGTCAAGATCTTGTTTAATTTTCAAGTTTAACTGGTATTTTCTACTGTAAGCTAACACTTAGAGATTTTCATCAATACAGTGAAGAAAGTTTACTCCATCAAGGTTCTTTCTCACCTTTTTATTCAATATTTATCTATTTCTTTTAGTTGTTTCAATGACTACTGTATATCTATGTCCGTGTGCTTATTTTAGCGCTAGTGTTAATGGTTCAAGAATCATTTTTGAATTGAAATTCTTATATTACTTTTTATTTTGGTGTCTCATCAAGTGAAATTTCCTTTTTATTGATTCATTTTGTGGTATTTACGTTAGATTATATATGTTATCTAGCTTGATGTTGTATTTGTCTAATATTTATTATAGAGTTGGATACCTAAAAAATAAATAACACTACAACAAAAGATCCATTTAGTGGCATTAGATTATTTTTTAACTATTGTCGAAAAATATTTAGGGGCAAATGAGTTAATGTCATTGCATCTAGAGTTGTTAAAGATTTTAATGACATTTATGCAAAGTGTTGGTTATAAATACTCGTATTTATTATCGCCTCTAAATATAATATAGTGGCAACTATATTATTGTTGTTAAATTCTGATAATCTGCACAACCTAGTAATTTACTCTAGATTTACCAATGAGTGAAACATGTTACCTAAAACGTTTCAAAGTAACAGTAAGAAAAATAAATAAAGAATACAATTTGTTTATGTGGAAAACACCCGGCTCAAAAGGTGGGAAAAACCACGACATGTACCCCTACAGGATTTAACTCCAACTTCACTAAATCACTAAAGCTCTACATAAATTAGATTATAAATTTTGCAACCTACGGAACTACGAATTCCCTAACTTGAAGTTATGTATTTAGATTGCAACTCTTGAAATCCTAGGAACAAACTCTTTTTCCTAACCTTCAAGTTATGAATTCGTATTACAACTCTTGTAATCCTAGGAACTAACTTTAAATCCTAAACTTCAACATAAACCTCCCAAGGTATGTGTTCCCAACTCTTCGAGTTATCCCAACCTGAAGACAACACTGCTAATTCAGTTCTTAACTCATTGAACTAAGATTGCATCAACACTCTATCACAAAGAAAAACTCCAACACATAACCAACACATAAACTCTATAAAAAGACCAGGTTCTTTGATGTGTTCCTTCTATGTGTTCCTTCAACTCACTGGTAGCACTTGCTCATTTTTCTCTGTAAGTTAACACAATATTCTTGATGAATTCAACCTCTATTAAGCGCAATTCTTCTTAGAGTTATTGTTCACTTCAAACTCCTTATTGACTTTAACTCTCTTGACTTAGAGTTCTACTTCAAATGGGATTCCTTCTTCAATTCAAACTTTTTGCTTCATGAGACGCCTTCTTCGAATCAAATTCATTATATCTTTTGTGTTGTAGTCAAACTTTAACTCTTTACTTTAGTAGTAACTTGAAAAGTTCTACTTCAAGTGAGACACCTTCTTCAATTAAAACTCCTTGCCTCTTTAGACTCCTTCTTCATATCGAACTCATTGATTCTTTTCTCTTCAATTCATCAGATGTTTATTTCCTTGGCTTTTATCACGAAATTATAATTATCCATTCCTTAATTTCTTCACTCTTGTCTTTATTCATTTTGAATGTTTTCCCGATTTCAACTACTCGTGACAGTGTACCTTTGGACCATGTTGACTGACATGTTTCATCTTTCTTTTTCAATCATCAAAACTGCATAAATCCCAAAAAATTCCCCCATTTTTAATGACGACAAACCTCTTGTCTTTGTGCATTCGAACAAATTTACCTGTAGACACTGAAGCATGAAATACTAGCATAAAACATGTTAGGCAATGGGTTATAAACACTACACAACTCTTGTCAAATCTTACATATACAAGAAGATATATAAGCCAAAACCTATATTTTTCATTGAAATATAACATATATACAACTTTGTTAGGAAAAATATGAAAGAAAGAGTAAATTAAGAAAATAAAGCAACTCTAAGTTCCAAGGAAAAAAATGGAACTTCAAAAAACAAGTAATATGATAATATGGGTGAAAGAGGGAAAAAGACCCTTTTGGAAACAAGAAGAACTACATTAAAGCCACAAAATCTACATATATGATAGGAGAAAAGAAAGAATACAAAATACTTGTAGATCCTTTGAGATCTTTTAAATTTTTCTATTTCAAAGAAAAAGATCATTCATACATACAAAGAGTGTAAACTATATTTAAAAAAATCAAATTTGGAAGAAATTAAATCATGAGAATATCAAAACCTCTTCGTATCTCAGAAACGTCTTCCGGGAGCACGAGAGTCATTAGCAAGTTTAGGTATATGATAAAAGTCCACTATTACAATCCTTCTATTGGCTTAATTCCCTTTGCTTGGCTAACATTTCCTCAAATTTCCTCTTGCTTAATTCAAACTTAGCTTCATTTTCATATCTCTGATGCATTGTTCTTTTTGCATGTCTCTGCAATGCATAAAGAAATACAAAGCATCACAGACATGAAAATGAAGTTTGAATCAAGCAAGAAGAAGTTTGAGGAAAGGTTAACAAAGCAAAGGAAAGAGAGTAGAAGGATCATAATGGTAGACTTTCATCATATGCCTAACCTACGATGAGGTTATGATATTCTCATGATATAATCTATTATAAATTTCATTTTTAATTTACTATATGCCCTCTGTATTTATGAATGATCTTTTAATCTACAATAGAAAAGTTAAATGTAGCTCCAAGGATCAATCAAGTATTTTGTATTCCTTCTTTTCTCACATTATATATGTAGATTGTGGTTCCTCTTGGATCCAAAAGGGTCTCTTTCCCTCTTCCACATGTATCAGTGTTTTATTTGTCTTTTAAAGTTCCATCCTTTTATAGAATATCCTTGGTCATACCTTATATTTCTTATTTTCCTCTTTTTTTCTATATTCATATTTCTATGTAGGGTTGTTTTTGCTTTCATATGGCTTTCTAATTATTCAAGTGCTGGTATAACTTAATCAGGTGATTTTGTGACTATAATGTATGTCACTGTAACACCTCAGAACCTACATTAAACGCTTCATCATAAAAAGAGTCGAACCAAAA
This sequence comes from Solanum etuberosum, assembly GCA_029582245.1. Classification (NCBI taxonomy): domain Eukaryota; kingdom Viridiplantae; phylum Streptophyta; class Magnoliopsida; order Solanales; family Solanaceae; genus Solanum; species Solanum etuberosum. The sequence goes on from JAJONR010007868.1 coordinate 15,423, forward strand.
AAATTTGGAGGACCACGAGCCCCTCCACGGGCCGTGGATCCCCACAGAATCGTGGGATGGCTCGTGGAAGTGAGGAAGAGACACCCAGGCTCAGGCACTGAACAACGGAGAGTCGATCGGTCCTCTCAAGAAAACGCATAAGGTTTTCTTCAAGTTCTAGCCCTGAAATCAAAGGATTTCTCCATAGATTTTGTCACCAGGCATGTGGGATTTCACTAGTGGGTTGCTTTCATTCACTAGGTCCCTAGAATTCAGTCAATTCCTTGATTCTCCATATCTTTTTTAGATTTAGGGTTTCTAAAACCTTGGATATTTACTGTGATTTAGATGTTGTAGTATCGTAAATCAAAATAGCTTGTTTCTCAGAAATTTTACTTAATTCCTTGCATGAAACTCAGAACCCTAGTTTGTATAAATTCTCTTAGTTCATGAATTATACTTGCTAGGTCAGTTAAACAGATAATGATGCTCCAAATTTTGAATGTTACATTGTCAGTATATAAATGTCGGATTCTCAGATTGCATGTCATTATTTTGAGTTATTCAGCATTTCAGTTACATTGTTTCATATACATATTTAGTTGGGAGTAGACTTAGCACCGATTTGAACTAGAGTTTAATGTACCCTCATAGTCCCAGAACTACGTGCCCCTGTAGGTGTATAAGTCCCCTCTGTTGGGCATCAGATTTAGTGATCACGCTAGTCATGCTTTTATACCCCTTGAGAAGTATATTGGGTCCTCTCGATGGGGCGTATACATCAGACTCCACGTTTAGCTCATGTGGTTTATGTCGGTTAATAGTTGCTCCCATAGTCAGACTCCTAGTTCATTTGACTGGGTTATCACTATATATTTTTGCACTCAGTTTAGCATGTCATGTTCATGATTAGTACTTGGTCTTTGCATTCAGCTTAGCTTTTCAGTTATGTTTCAGTATTTACATTCTTGCTCAGTTTATGTTATTCCTCAGTTATGCCTTGTTCAGCTTAGTATCTATATACTGCATGATCAGTACATTTCAAGTACTGACACATACTCTGTGCTACATCCTATCATGATGTACGTTCAGGTACTCAGCATTCAGATCGCGCTTAGATCGGTTCTCGGTCCGCATTAAGCAGCTTCAGTGGTGAGTCCTCATACTTCGAGGACAATAGACATGCGTTTCATTTTAGTCTTTATATTCAGTTTTCAGTTTTGTTAAAGCTAGTTGGGGGGCATGTCCCAGACACTTAAACCAGTTAGAGGCTTTTCAGGCATAGTATTAGATTCAGATTATTAGGTGATTCTTTCATTTATCACTAAACTCTTAGTGTGTTTTATATATTTAGACTAGTTGGGTTTTCCCACTTTCAGTTATCCATTGTTTTACCTTTGGTATAGTATTTATCTTATTCAGTTATTCTCAGTATGCTTGATATATGCCAGACACAGGGTTAGCTTGGGGTCACTCGTGATCCTAGGTCCCGTGTTACGTCAAGGGGGTAGCCTCAAGGCGTGACAAACTTGGTATCAGAGTATTAGATTCAAGAATGCTAGGATTTCTGAAAGACGCACTAAGTAGAGTCTCTTTCATGGGTATGAAGTGTGCCTCACCTATGAGGGGGAGGCTACGAGTGTTTTAAGAAGAACTTCACTTTCTTTGTTATTCTTATCGTGCGTAGGTATGATCCAACTTCTCCTTTCTAATCCGTCGTTATGCGTTACAGATCATGTCTCCTCATAGAGCTAACGCACGGAATGCTAATGCATGCAATGCTAACACAGTTTCTCCAGTCCCGAACCATGAGGTTACTAATGCAGAATTTTGGAATGTGATACAGCTCTTGGCTTAGAGTGTGGCCAATCAGAATAATCAGCATGACCAAGTTCCTACTAACACAAATGGTGGATCATCTACAGCTAGGGTTTGAGACTTTGTTCGTATGAATTCACCAGAATTTCTAGGGTCAAAGGTTGGTGAGGACCCACAGAACTTCATTGATGAGGTTAAGAAAATTCTTGGAGTAATGCAAGTGACCAGAACTGAGAGTGTTGAGTTAGTTTCCTATAAACTTAGGGATGTGGCCCATATCTGGTTCACTCAGTAGAAAGACAACAGGGGCGCAGATGTAGCTCCTGTGACTTGGGATTGTTTTACTGGAGCTTTCCTATATAGGTTCTTCGCAAGGGAATTAAGGAAAGCTAAGTCACAAGAGTTTATGAACTTGAAAAAGGGGTCAATGTCGGTCCAAGAGTATGGGCTGAAGTTTACCCAGCTCTCCAGATATGCTCCACACATGGTTGCCGATCCAAGGGGACAAATAAGTAAGTTCTTGTTTGGAGTATCCGATCTGGTGAAGATCGAGTGCAGAAATGTTATGCCTCTAGGGGATATGGATATCTCCAGACTAATGACTCATGCTCAGCAGGTTGAGGAAGATAAGCTTAGGGAATTGGCTAAGCATAACAAAAAGATCAGAACAGGAAACTATGAATACTCACGACAAAAGTTGAAAGTTGGGAATTGCTCACAGTTTCAGCAGAGGTCTACAGCCCCATCACCTTCATCGCTAAGTGCTACATCCACCAGGTTTCGATAAGATCAGAAAGGTATGGCATCCGGCTCTAGGTCTCAGGGGAATGCTTCAAGTAAGAGGACCTTCCCAACTTGTTTAAAGTGTGGTAAGAACCATCCTGACGAGTGTCTTGTAGGCAAGGAAGGGTGCTTTTGGTGTGGTCAGTCTGGCTATAGGTTGAAGGATTGCCTTTCTTCCAAGAAGGGGCAAGGAAGTAACAACAATATGGCTTATTCTACTGCTCTAGCAGCACCGTAAGTTGCCCAACTCAGTAGGGTACTTTTTCTGGTACAGGTGGCGGTCAGCGCCTGAACAGGTTTTATGCTCTCCAGGCTCCCCAAAACCAGGAAGATTCTCCTGATGTGGTCACTGGTATGTTACGAGTCTTTCATTTTGATGTTTATGCATTATAGGATCCAGGGGCTAGACTATCTTTTTAACTCCCTATATAGCAGTAAACATCGGTGTCAGTCCAGAAACTCTCTCAGAACCCTTCTCAGTCTCTACTCCAGTTGGTGACCAGTTATAGCTAGAGGAGTATACATAAATTGCCTTGTCACAGTCTCTCAGAAAGTCTCCTCAGCAGATCTTGTAGAGATAGAAATGGTAGATTTTAATATCATTCTAGGCATGGATTGGTTACATTCCTTTTATGCCTCAGTCGATTGTAGAACTAGGATCCTTAGGTTTTAGTTTCAAAATGAGTCAGTCTTTGAGTGGAAGGGTAGTAGCTCAGTGCCTATGAGTCGATTTACCTCTTACCTTAAGGCTAGAAAAATGATTTTCAAAGGGTATATCTATCATCTTGTTCGGGTTAAGGATTCAAAATCTGAAACCCTAACTCTTGAGTCAGTCCCGATAGTAAATCAGTTTCCAGAAGTGTATCCAAAAGATATTCTTGGAGTTCCTCCTGAAAGGGAAATCGACTTCAGAATAGATCTCCTTCGAGATACCCAGCCCATCTCGATTCCTCCTTATAGAATGGCTCCAGTCGAGCTTAAGAAAATGAAAGAACAGTTGAAATACCTTCTAGATAAGGGCTTCATTATCCCTAGTATCTGCCCATGGGGTGCTCCAGTGTTGTTCGTGAGAAAAAAAGAAGGTTCTCTCAGGATCTGCATTAACTATCGACAGTTGAACAAAGTCACAATCAAGAACAAATATCCTATCCCTAGAATTGATTATTTGTTCGACCAACTTTAGGGTGCTAGCTGCTTTTCTAAGATAGACCTCAGTTCTGGCTATCATCAATTCAGAGTTAGAGATAGTGACATTCCGAAGACAGCTTTTAGAACTCGGTATGGTCATTATGAATTTTTAGTGACGTCTTTTGGACTAACAAATGCTCCTACAGGTTTCATTGATTTAATTAACAAGGTGTTCAAATAGTATTTGGACTTGTTCATCATTATCTTTATTGATGATATCCTCATGTATTCTTGAAGTGAGGAAGAGCATGCGACTCACCTAAGGGTTCTTCTGCAAATTGTCAAAGATCGCCAGTTATTCGCTAAGTTCAGCAAATGTGAATTCTAGTTACAATCCGTCTCTTTCCTTGGTCATGTGGTATCCAGTGAAGGAATCCGAGGGTATTATCAAAAAATTTAGGCAGTACAGCAGTGGCCCAGACCCACCTCCCCAATAAATATCAGAAGTTTCTTGGGTTTTTTTGGTTATTATAGGAGATTTATTGAAGGATTTTCATCCAGAGCTTCCCCATTGAACAAGTTGACTCAGAAGAAGGTCAAATTCCAATGGTCAGATAAGTGTGAGAAAAGTTTCTCAGAACTGAAAACTAGGTTGACTACAGCTCCGGTCTTGACTCTACCAGATTGTTTAGATGGTTAGGTGATTTATTGTGGTGCATCCGGGGTCGGCCTAGGTTGTGTGTTGATGCAGTGAGGTAAAGTCATAGCTTACGCTTCTAGACTGCTTAAGGTCCATGAGAAGAACTACCCGACTCATGACCTCGAGCTTGCAGCCGTAGTATTTGCCCTAAAGATTTGGAGACACTACTTGTATGGTATTCATGTGGATGTGTTCACAGATCATAAGAGTCTCCAGTATGTGTTAATCCAGAAAGAGTTGAATCTTCGTCAGAGGAGATGGCTTGAATTCCTCTAATACTATGACATGAATGTGCTTTACCATCCGAGTAAGGGTAATGTAGTGGTTGATTCTCTCAGCAGGTTGTACATGGGTAGTGTAGCACATGTTGAGGAAGAAAGGAAAGATCTAGCAAAAGATGTTCACCGGCTTGCTCGCTTAAGAATTTGCCTTACAGACATATAAGATAGTGGGGTTATAGCTTAGAATGGAACAGAATCTTCATTGGTAGCGGAGGTTAAGGAAAACTGGGATAGTGATCCTATATTAATTCAGTAGAAAGGTGCAGTTCATCATCAGAAAGTTGAGGTTTTCTCCCAAGGGGGAGATGGTGTGCTTCGTTACTAGGGTCGCTTATGTGTTCCTAATGTGGGTGAGTTGAGGCATCAAATCCTTACAAAAGCTCACAACTCAAGGTATTCCATTCATCTAGGTACCACTAAGATGTACCATGATCTGCGGGAAGTCTTTTGGTGGAACGGCATTAAGAGGGACATAGCAGATTTTATGGCTAAGTTTCCTAATTATCAACAGGTTAAGGTAGAACATCAGAAACCAGGAGGTATGACTCAAGAGATCAACATTTCTACATGGAAGTGGGAAGTGATAAACATGGACTTCATTACGGGTTTACCTCGTACTCACAGAAAGCATGACTCCATTTGGGTGATAGTGGACAGAGTTACTAAGTTCGCTCACTTCTTGGCTGTCAAGACTACAGATTCAGTGGAGGACTACGCCAAACTCTACATCCATGAGATAGTCAGGTTGCATAGGGTTCCCTTGTCTATCATCTCAGATAGAGGTCCTCAGTTTACCTTTCATTTCTAGAAATCATTTCAGAAAGGTCTTGGTACTCAGGTAAATCTCAGTACAACATTTCATCCAAATACGGATGGTCAGGCAGAACGTACCATTCATACCTTAGAGGACATGTTGAGAGCTTGCGTGATAGATTTCAAGGGTATTTTCGATGATCACCTACCTCTCATAGAGTTCACTTATAATAATAGCTTCCATTCCAGTATTCAAATGACCCGTATGAGGCACTATATGGGCGTAGATGCAGGTCCCCGATTGGTTTGTTTGAAGTAGGTGAAGCAACCTTGATAGGGCCAGATTCAGTTCATGATGCTATTGAGAAAGTTCAACTCATCAGAGATAGACTAAAGACAACTCAGAGTTGTCATAATTTCTATGCATATGTGAGGAGAAGGGACTTAGAGTTCAAAATCGATGATAGGGTTTTCCTAAAGGTGCCATCTATGAAGGGGGTGATGAGATTTTGCAAGAAAGGGAAGCTCAGTCCTAGATATGTAGGTCCTTAAAGAATCCTGAAAAGGGTTTCCAGTAGAACTACCAGGGGTTCATCCAGTCTTTCACATATCTTTGCTGAAGAAGTGTGTGGGTGATCCGGCATCAATAGTACCATTAGAGAGTGTGGTTGTTAAGGATAGTCTCTCTTATGAAGAGGTGCTAGTTGAGAATCTTGACCGTCAGGTTCGTAGGTTGAGAAATAAAGAAGTCGCTTCAGTGAAAGTTTTGTGGAGGAGTCAGTCCGTAATGGGAGCTACTTGGGAAGCAGATGCAGCCATGAATGCCAAGTATCCTCACCTTTTTCCTTCCTATTCCAAGGTAATAGTCACTCTCTAGTCTCTCAGTTTACTCTTGCGTAAATTCAGTCTCAGTATCTTGTGCCTTCAGTTGTTCTTGCATTTCAGCATAATTTCTTGTTCTTGGAACTGATTTCAATTTGATATCAGTTTCTAGTACTTAGTGGTAGGGATTGCAGCTCCTTACCTCTTAACTCAGCCTGTTTAGACTTCATTCGAGGACGAATGTTCCTAAGGGGGAGATATTGTAACACCTCAGAACCTACCTTAAGCGCTTGAGCATAAAAAGAGTTGAACTATAATTTTTTTAAAGACCACCAGCCCCTCCATGGGCCGTGGATCCCCACACGAACTGTGGGATGGTTCGTGGAAGCAAGCTAGAGCCACCCAGGCTCAGGTGCTGAACTACAGTGCCCTCCACGGGATGTGGTCTCGATGACAGACCATGGATGGGTCCGTCGTCCTGAAACAATAGATCCCCCAGCCCAAGTGAAGAACGACGGTGGCCATCACGGTCCGTGGTCCTTCACATTGTCCGTGAAGTGGACCGTGGCTGGGAGGTCCAGGAAAAAGTAAGCACTGGCCAAGAACCACGACCCACTTGACGGGCCGTGGTCCCTTTGACAGTTCGTCAGTGGCCTCGTGGATGGCCTCCGTCAGCTTTTATGTCAGGGTTGTTTTGGTCTTTTTTCTTATGCATTGGGCATTTAAACTACATCGTTTAACATGAAACTACGTTGTTTTACTCAGTTTAAGCCTAATAATCTAGTCAGAACTCACCCAAAACCTTTATTCCTCAAAATTCATCGAAATTAGAGCAAAAAGAAGAGAAAAGTCAACCAGCCCTCTCAAGAACACGCAGAAGGTTTTCTTCAAGTTCCAGCCCCGAAAACAAAAGATTTGTCCATAGATTTTGTCACCAGGTATGTGGGATTTCACTAGTGGGTTCCTTTCATCCACTAGGTCCCAAGAATTCCATCAGTTCCTTGACTCTCCATATCTTGTTTAGACCTAGGGTTTCTAAAACCTTGGATATTTACTGTAATTTAGCTGTTGTAGTATCCTAAATCGGAATAGCTTAGTTTTCGGAAAGTTTGCTTAATTCTTTGCATGAAACTCAGAACCCTAGTTTGTATAAATTCTCTTAGTTCATGAATTATAATTGCTAGGTCAGTTAGACAGATAATCATGCTCCATATTTTGAATGTTACATTGTCAGTATATAAATGTTGCATTCTCAGATTGCATGTCAGTATTTTGAGCTATTCAGAATTTTAGTTACATTGTGTCATATACATATTAAATTGGGAGTAGACTTAGTACCGAGTTGGACTAGGGTTCAGCGTACCCTCACAGTCCCAGAACTACGTGCCTCCGTAGTAGTATAAGTCCCCTCTGTTGCACATCAGATTTAGTGATCACACCAATCATGCCTTTATACCCCTGGCAAGGTATATTGGGTCCTCTCGATGGGGCGTATACATTGGACTCCACGTTTAGCTCGCGTGGTTTATGTTGGTTAATATAGTAGCTCCCATTGTCATACTCCTAGTGCATTTGACCAAGTTTTCAGTATATATTTCAGCACTCAGTTTAGCATGTCATGTTCATGATTAGTACTTGGTCATTGCATTCAGCTTAGCTTTTAAGTAATGTTTCAGTATTTACATTCTTGCTTAGTTTATGTCATTACTCAATTATGCCTTCTTCAGCTCATATATAGTTGTACAACTTAGTATCTATTTCCTGCATGCTCAGTACATTCGAAGTACTGACGCATACTCTGCGCTATATCATCTCATGATGTAGGTTCAGGTACTCAGCATCCAGATCGGTCTTAGAAATGTTCTCGGTCCACACAGCTTCAGTGCTGATCCAGATCGCTCTTAGGACGGTTCTCGGTCCATATTTTGCAGCTTCAGTGGTGAGTCCTTATTCTTTGAGGATAATAGACATGCTTTTCACTTTAGTCTTTATATGCAGTTTTCAGTTTTGTTAGAGTTAGTTGCGGGGCATGTCCCACTAAACTCTTAGTATGTTTGAGTTGTTAGGTGATTCTTTCAGTTATCACTAAACTCTTAGTATGTTTTCATATTCAGACTAGTTGAGTTTTCCCACTCTCAGTTATCCATTGTTTTAGCTTCTGCATAGTATTTATCTTATTAAGTTATTCTCAGTATGCTTGATATATGCCGGACACAGGGTTAGCTTGGGGTCACTCGTGATCCTAGGTCTGGTGTTACGTCAATGGGGTAGTCTCGGGACGTGATAGTCACTTGACTCTTTTACAACATATCCTTCTTCTATTCATCTTTCTTTTTTTTCATCTACATTTCTATTTCACGTTCCTTTTTGCTTTCATGTGGCTTTTTGATATTTTTAATGTCAATTTCACTTAATTAGGCATTTTTTGTGACTTTGAAGTGTGTCACTTGAGTCTTTTCACCTGACAACCAAAGATGTAAAAGCTATTGTAGAAGTGAACTTTAGTACAATTATATATTCTTTAGTACAGGATGATGATCTGCACCAGGATATTTAGGAATTATTATGAAATAAACTACATGAATATTTTTTGAAAGTGCCAACTAAATGCTAATTCAAACTCTAATTGACTTGTGTATGCACAGATTCCTTGTTCATGGTTTTGTTCAAATTAACTTGTCTTCTACATATTTTTGTAACAAATGAAAATAACACCTAAACTTGTGATGATACTTTAAGATATATGGGAACACGAATAAAGAAAACAAGGAATTCAAATAGAAGAAACTGAGCTGATGTGGTAAATATTTGGTTTCGATATCTATTCTTTTCGCAAAAGTAAGGAGAACTTAAAACCAATATGGACGTTTAAGACAAGTTGTATAACACTACCTTCTGCATCAGTATTGTATCAAGACCGGACCTTTGAGTTAGAATATTAAGCAGAGACAGTAATATGGGAGCTCTCCATTGGCGTGTCAGCTGAAATATGTGATAACTGTGTGCCAATAGAGAGTAGAACTATCATTGTTTCCCTTATTATCATTCACCAATTTTTTTTCTCATGTATGTGCTTCTGGTTCTTCACTATAGACCAGTTCCTAGCTTTTATAGTGCATTCCTTCTCAGTTTATTATTTTCTTTGTCCCAATTTATGTGACACATTTTCTTTTTATTTCATCCCAAGAAGAATGTCAAATTTCTATATTTGGAAATTACTTAACTTTAAAAATTCTCCTTTTACCCTTAATAATGATATTATTTGTGGCCACCACAAATGGTCAAGGAGTGTTATATATCATTAATTTCAAATATCTTTTTTTATTTCTTAAACTTTGTGTGAAGTCAAGTGGTGCCACATAAATTGAGACAATGGGAGTAGATGGAATAAACCATTCAAGAATAAGCATATCCTATGATTTTTGTGCTATGGCCTGTGTTGCTTTTATTATGTTTGAAAATGGGGTTACTTTGGAATTGCATTTCGTGAAAGCTCCTTTTAAAAGTTATAATCATCTGATTCCCAGTTACTTGTCCATGAATTTGCAGGTTAAATGCAACAAATTAGAATTTACTGAAAGTTGGACATGTTATATGATTTTTCCTTTGAAGTGTGTCATTTGACTCTTGAGAATTGTGACTTATAACGAGGCAATTTCAAAACCTTCATACTAGTGGTGGATCTAGAGCATTGTTTTTGTGTTCACACGAACCCAATAATTTTTGTGCAGTCCTTGTATTTTTGTTAAGAAATTCAATAAATATGTGATTGGGAACTCAATTATTATAGAAATCATAAACTTTAAATCTCAAATAAGTCTATACATTAAATGGCATATCCTTTATCATATCTCATATATATTATATTTTTGTTTTGGTTTTTATTTGTTCTTTCTTTTTGTGGGGATTTTCTCTTTTCCCAACGCCAATATCGCAATATGGAAAAGCTCATATATTTTATAGATTTCAAATCTTTTAGATGCTAAGAAATCAAGACTGCATAATTCCTTTCATAAGTATTACACTAGTGTGTTTACATATCTAGAAAATTTTTCAACATTCAAGGTTTATGCTTTTTCTTGAGTTCGAACATATTTTGTTTGAGTTACCAACAATTTTTCCATGCGCTTATACTACATATCAAGACACAAATAAAATGGAAAAGAATCTTGTTGTGAGCTTGCCTAAATGTTAAACTGTTTTAAAAGATTTTGTGTATCTTTCTTTAAATTTTATAATTGCATTAAAAGTGACTTAATATTGAATTGTTTTGAAACTTTGCTACTTGACATTGATTGACGATTTCTTTAAAATAATTATAAGTTTTGCTATGCCTATAAAACTAGTGGCTAGATAGAAGTTGGGGCTAAATAAATGTAAGAGTTCATGATATATACATTGTTTGAAATATTTGTTTACACTGGTCATTTAAATAATAAATATCAGACTTGTCGTGTCCATTCTGCTTAACGTAGTGCACGCCTATTTGCTATGGATCTACTGGCTTGATGCTTGAATTGTCACTAGGTAATTATGTGCTAAAACATGTATTTGAATAGTCACTAGGTTGTGTGCTAAAACATGTATTATGTGTCAATCATCGCAATATTGAAATCCTTAGATCTGGTCTTGTCAGCTAACTTTCTTGCACAAATTACTGTACATATGCCGCAAAAGTCGATATTCTTGGGCTAGAAATCTTGTAGTATGGATGATACAAAGAAAACCTTAGGTAAAAGTAATTTTCCTTTTATAAATCTGAATTCGGTGGATTGAAATCCAAAAGATTTAATGCCACCACCCAAACCCAATTTCAATTATTTTTAGGTTAACTTAGATCTGGTACTTCTCCACACCGTCTATTTGAAAAAATGACAACTTTAGTTCATTGATTTTCAGATTGATTTTTTAGTTCATTGACCAGTTCATGAGAAGTCAATGAATTGAAGTTTTCGTTTGTTAAAACAAACGTCGTGGAGAAGTACCAGATCTAAGTTAACCTCACAAAAATTGAAATCAGTAATCTTAATGAGGATTTGGGTTTGGGTGGTGGTATTAAATCTTTTGGACTTTAATCCACCGAATTAAGAGTTATAAAAGGAAAATTTATTTTACCTGAGGTTTCCTTTGTATCATCTAGACTACAAGATTCCTAGCTCAAGAAGATCAATCTTTGAGGCATATGTATAATAATTTGTGCAAGAAAGTTAACTCACAACTGTAGATCCAAGTATTTCAATTTTGTGATGATTGACACCTAATACATGTTTTAACACACAACCTAGTGACTATTCAAATACATGTTTTAGCACACAACCTAGTGGAATTCAAGCATCCAGCTAATAGATCCACATCAAATAGGCGTGCACTAAGTTAAGCAGAATGGATACGACAAGTCCGATACTTGTTATTTAAATGACACGAGCAAACAATTATTTCAAATAATGTATATAACATAAACTCTTCACATTTAGTTAGCCCCAACTTCTACCTAGCCACTTGTTTTACATGCATCGCTAAACTTATATTTATTTTAAAGAGATTGTTAATGAATGTTAAGTAGCATGGTTTTGAAAAAAAAACTCAACATATAGTCACTTTTAAGGCACAGACTGTAGGTGGGACGGTGGTTGTCCAGTCCATGTTTTCTTAGTGAGAATTTAAGATAAGATGTTGTGACCCACGGTGGGATGTAGGGCCCATAGGTGGACCATAGACCGTACATGGGTCCCATTGATGGGGTCCAAGATTTGGTGGTCTCGGATCCCACCCACGACCGATCAAGATGGTCCGTAGTGTGACCAAAAGACCGTAGGTCCAACCGTTGGTGAGGATGGCAGTTATTTTAAGAAGGGACTTTTGGGTCTTTTCCTAATTATTCCAACCCAATACTATATCGTTTTACCCTTTACCCAAAGTCCTATATAATGATTTTTAACCTCCAAAACTCCTAATTCAATTCATTCTCCTAAATTCCCCAAAGTTGAACAAGTCATCCTTTCCAATATTTCTCTCTCTAAGGAAGAAGAAGGAAGCTAGGGTTTCAAGATCAAGTCTCCTAATCACCCATTCATTTTAAGATTTTGGCATCAAGATATGATAGTTTTCACCTATGGAGCTCTTTCCTCCATAGGGTTCCTAAATTCCCAAATTTACAAGTTAGAAATCTCCAATTGAAATTAGGGTTTTCTTCCATGTCATGGATTCCTTTCAATGTTGATATAGTTGATTAATTTATGAACTATTATGCATAAATTGAGATAATCCTATATTTTTAAGATGAATTCCATGAACCCATGCTTACCCCCTATTTTCTAGACTATGATGATTGAAAGTGGGTTTTTGAACTATGGAAGATGAATTTATGAAGATATGCATGTTCTTATGAAATCGATGAAAATGATCTAAGTTGCTTTGAGAGTAAAGCATAAATGTTGTTGTTGTTGATTGTTGTGAAATAATTTTTTACATAATACTCAATACATGAATGTGAAAGATTTTCTCACATAAAGGATTCCTAGATTTGAAAAGTTTTCTCAACTTAACTATGAATCATGTTTTAGGAGCTATTCTACTGGTAAGACAACAGTAAATTACCCATGTGCTCATAGTAAAAGACAAGAGGCGATTACCCATGTCCCTCAAAGATAAGATGAATATGATTCATGACTATTCCATGGGAATTATGCTCAGTACCGAGTGGACAAGTCGCGAATACCCGTGTCCTATAAGCTATGTGCCATCATAGGTTTTCTAAGATAGACATTAGCTAGTAGATCCACTTAAGCTAGAAGTTCATGGTTCTTACCTTGGCAAGTGAGGACACCTCTTTTTGATGTGGGGTAGACACCGAATTCCATGTTTAGCTCACATGGTCTCTATGTCGTTTAAGGCAATTTCCAACAACAATAATAATCAACTAAGGTTACTCCCAATAGGATATCATATGTGTTCAAAGATAATTTTTCTTGCACTGACCATGATCATGATTATGTTTCTAACCTCGTATCTTATGTTTTAAACTTAGTTTTTGCATATCATGAAATGTCCCTTTTCATGATTTATTAAATTTTATGCACTGCTATCATATTTGGTACATTATTGTACTAACGCATATTGTTGTCTACATTCTTCTAAAAATGTTGGGTCCGATGATCCGATTCCGCATCCCTGCGCCTAGTGGTTACTTTGGTTATCTTGAGTAGTGGTAAGTCCTCATGTTCCGAGGACCGAACGTTTTATTTCTTTTCGTCTTTACTTTTCAGATGTTGTATGTGATGCCAGGGTTACGTACTAATCACTCTTGATGTAATAGATGACTTTGAGACTATTTAGATTTCTGCTTTCATTTTGATAAAACTCTTTCACCAGTATAGGTATTGGAGAAATATTGTGTTATCAATGTGGAGTGCCTGCAAATTAGCTGGAATATCATATGTAATTATATAGTTTAAGAGATTTTAAACTGATTAGTATATGACAGTGAATATATTGTTATCAGTTGGGGAATAGATGATGACATTTCGAGTATATAACTCATCAAATTTATGGACTATAGAGGAGTTGGAATCTTATAAATATAATTGCCTAAGCAAGAAAGACATGCATTCCTGGAATGGAAAACCTAAAAGTAAAAAGAGGAAACTAAGGAATATGACAAATGATACACTGTTTGAATGTTCTTGACTCTAGTCTCTCAAGAATCAAATGGAATACTTCAAAAAGGCATAAAATCAAGCAGCATCTCCACCTTTCAGCAACCTTTTTCTCCGTCTCATGAATTTTTTGTTAAATATAGCTCTCACCAAATGGAATTTGTAATTGCTCAGTAAAGTTGCCCCCTATTTCTGGTCATAGAAAAAGCAACCCCTTAAGCAAGAATATATATATCTACAGGTCACGCAGCATAAAATTAAAAGTCAGGATATGTTGATTCTCCGGAGGTTTATTCTTTCTTTTAAATTAAGAAGGAATGCTTTATTTAAACTTAGAAGGGCGTTGTTGTGATGAAGCACGAAAATGAGGATGATGTTTGTTAGTGAATGATAGTAATATATATTCTTGAATTTATAAGGAAAATAGTGATAGGGCTACACTCTATTGGCATGCAGCTCTTTTGGTGGCTCCATACAACTGCTTGATCAAATATTTGAGCTTACATGCTAAAAGAGTGTTGCCCTGTTACTGTCTCTGCTTAATGTAATCAATTACATGCACGTCGACACTTGATACTGAATCATTGATAAGTGATATGAATAAGGTATTGTTATACTACTTGTCTAAAGTAACATCAACATAAATTAATTACCAACCTATAACTAGACTCCATGTTTAGGTGTAATTGTCAAGGCCAAAAGTTGTTCTTCCAACATCGAAATTGTCATTTGGAAAGAAGAATATGTTGAAAAGCCTATCATACACAAGAAGACTCTATGAATCTATAGATGGCTATACCCAAATCTAAGGCTACGACGAAGTATTCCGTATAAACAAGGAACCTAACTCATCAACTCCTCATCTTCTCTTTCCCTATGATTTACTCCCTCCATTTCAATATGTTTGTATGTGTAATTGAATGAAAGATGTTGTGATATTCCAGTAGTTGAGAAATGAATAAATACAATACATTAATTAGGTGCTAACTAAGGAAAGAAATCAAGAGGGATTCCTATAAATTTTCTACCTTAATATAGCTATGTACATTACTAAGATTTAAGCCAATAGGCATTCTGTTACACTCCCCCTCAAACTGGAGCAGACTTATTGTTCATGCCTAGCTAGTTACCAAAATATTCAATTCGAATTTCATTCAATGCCTTTGAGAGTAAATCAACTACTTGTTCTCATGTCTTCATGTAGCCAATGAAAATAAATTTTCCCAGAATCTTCTCACGAATAGGGAAGTCGAAAAGATTTTAAATATTAAAGATTTAAGCAAGTGTTGAATTAGGGAATTTGAAAAAGGAAATCATAACATAGAAATATAATTGAAAAAAAAAACAGAAAAATAAAGAATATGATAAAAGAAGAACACACACTTCAAAGGCATATGTACCAATTATGTATGCCTAATCATATATATTTTGATGAGAAAAGGACATACTACAAAAAATATCTTCTTGTAGAAAAAGACGGAGATGAACATTCAAGGAGAGCTATACCTGGTATTTATAATTCTCTAAACGAACCATTTTCTCCATTCAATCGTAAGAATCACCATCACCAGATACTCTAATTCAATTAGATATGGTATTTTATTTAAGTACAATATCTACCTTGTAAGTTGGAGTTTTTTCTGTTGTAAGTGGACAGTTCTGTACAATTTGGATGGGTTGTAGTACAACATCAATAGTTGTGTGGAACTGAGTAATATCCGCCGTAAAATTAAACACCTAGGAACTAGTTGGATGGAAAGAAGTTTTAACACTATCAAGTCTAGGACACCTATGATAACTTGCAATATTCTATGACGTTACTTTTCTTTTTTGCGTTTTCTTTACCTGCACAGAAACTTTTTTACCTCATTCCTTTTTCTTTAAACTAAATGATGGGAGATTATTCTGCAATTTCAATACAACCTAGACGTATATCCTAATATTTTTAAACTAGGTAATTAAGTTGATTTCCAGCGACTGGTGATTAATGTATTACCATTTCAAAATCTTAACATTGATGGAACGGGGGATCACAAGGATATTATTAACTTATAGTTTGATGTAGTTAAGCATTTTGCTCGATCAGTAAATACTAAGGTTGGTTATCATTTTTATATTGTTATTTTATTGATATAAATGTGCATGCTATTTTGTGTTTTTTTAGAAGATTTGTTTATTTATTCTGATATTGCGAGAAATTTCATATGAAGACAAGAAAATTGAGCAACTAGTAAGTTTTCTCGCTACTTTATGATTAGCACATATTTCTATAGTGGATTTTATCAATACGTTACATATGTAAGTAGTTTTGTTTCTTTGAATTTTAATATATATGTGTCGAGTCACAAATTTTGTGAATGATTAATGTAAATTGCCATAAGATTTATCGAGATCAATATGACTGGTTATTGTTTAAACCTACAAATGAAAAAATCAATTTGCCTCATTACTCAACTACCTAGACATAATATGACAGACATTCATGAAAACACTTTTGTCCTTTTAGAATAACTAGTTCTCGAACACGTCCATTGCACGTGTATTCTATGTTAATTAGTATAAATTTTTTAAAATAAAAAAAAAGGAAAAAATTGAGCAGATTCAAGAATTTCAAAAGAAGACCAAACAAAATAA
>JAJONR010007869.1:0-42649 GCA_029582245.1 Solanum etuberosum
CCCCCCCCCCCCCCCGATGAGTTAGTAAAGCTCGATTAAGCAATAACAACATATTAGAATAATAATACCATAAATAAAGTCCGAGAAGATGCGTATGCAATTCATATACCATGAACTCAAGTTAAAGTTGTATCAAACTTTAGTCTAAATTTGATATTTCTCTCTCTCTATCTATAACAAATTCAGACCGAGTGTAAAATGTCAAATTTTACTATTTTATTTGTCCTAATTTATTTATGTGACATTTTTGTTTTAAAGTTAATTTCAAAAAGAATCATATCTCCTTTTTAATTTGTCTTAAAAATGGTTTTAAAATAAAAAAAGTTAGTTTGTCTTAAAAAAAAAGTCACATTTTTAATAGCACCGTCCCTATTTTTATTCTTATTGAGTCACAAGTGTATTGTAAAGAAAAATCAACTAATAGTTAGTAGATTTTAGAACAATTTAATAAACATAACAAAAATTTCGGTTCGATCAAACGGGATGGAATATATAAGCTAATCAACGTAAGAAAAAAAAGAAGTTATTTCTTGCTAAGCATAACAGAAAGGAAACAGACAAGTGAAGTGGTACAACATTATGATATACTCTGCATAGCAAAGCTAAAATACCGAGATACGTAAGTAAGAGAGTTTCCAGTTTAAAGCTGTATTGTGTAGGTGGAAATGGACAAAAAAAGATTGAATTTTAAGAAAATGATAAGAATCAATATTTAGTAGGCTTAGCCACTTCATCTTCATCTTCATCTGGACTAATGAGGCAATTTCCATGTCTTCCAATTTTCTTCCCCAAATCGCCCATCAACATGACAACTGATTTCAACAGTTTCTTAAAAATCGCAACTTTAACTTCACCTCGTCTCGGCGGGACACTTATTTTCCGTCCGTTCATCTTATTGTTCGTCGCCGGAATTTCCATTTCTGACGATTTTTTTATGAATTGATGAATTCTGAAAGTAAATTATGGAAGAGCAAAAACAGAGGTATATGGGGTGGTTAAGTAATTTTGAACAAAGTAATGGGGAATTTTTTTAAGGCTTTTGTGAAGATTGAAGAAAGATAGAGGAGAGGATTATTTTATAGTAGTAAAGTTTTTTGAGTTGCAATTACTTTGCCACCAAATCTGTCTTTTTGTTATTTATGTTTGCCACTTCATCATTGAAACTGAGCAATATTTTCTGAAATTTTTTATTATGCGTCTCACATGACCAGTTTGGCGTATAAATTTTATCTTATTTTAATTTAAAAATAAGTATTTACATTTTTTTTTTATTTAAACGCTACAAAAATAATTTAATGTATTTTAGCTTAAAAGCATCTGCAATAATCCAATGCAGGTAGGCTCCATGTTATGTGAGCCATATTTTTCTCTAACAAAAATGTGGACTAAAAAATTGTCTACTTTTATTTCACATAATTAGTGTCAGACACATATTTTAAAAAGTATTCTTTCATTTTCTTATTGCCAATTCGTTTTTAATTTATGTAATATATCCTTAATTAAATAATATATGACGGAGGGATACGGAAAAGTATTAATTAAAATTTTCTTATATTACTTTTGCAATTAATTCTTTTTGAAAACATTCACATATGTGGGTAAAATTCCAAGAAGGTTTCTAAGAGGTGAATTAATAAAATTATCTTCCTATTTATGATTTTTAATATGCATATAAAAGAGAAAGTGATCAACTAATATAGAACGGAGGAAAAAAAAAACCCAAAAAGTCAATCCTCGTGCATTATAAAGATAAACCCACACACAAAGAAAGGGAATAAAAGAGGGTCCAATGTAGGACCCTTTGTATCTGGAATCTCTCTTATAATAAAATATACTATATATATATATACACACACACACTCACCCTTTTATTCATTTTTACTTATATATAGTATTTTAATTTTTTTATTTTTTCTTTAAATTATTCTTAATATATTAAAAAATAATTATTCTTTCATATTTTATCGTTAATATTAATTACTTATTTCATAAATTATTCTTTATGATCTAAAACTGAATATCAATTAAAATTTATATTGTTATAAAATACTCATAATAATTACTCCCTCCGTCCCATATTAGATGGATACTTTCTATTTTACACCGTGATTAAATCATTAATAAATTGATCATTTTATTATTTTGTCGTTTGTTTATATTAATTAGCCTCTAAGAAAGGAAATTTTTGGTCATCAAAATTTGTTTAAACTTTCAAAAACCATATTAATTATAGGAGTAAAATAAAATAAAAAATTATTTAAATTTAATAAGTGATCGAGTAATATAAAATAAATATTTTATTTGCGAAGGGAATATTGTTTAATAAGGATTGCACAATACAAAATGAATAAGGGGAGTAAATACAGTAATTAATTGTGGCATATTGTCCTTTTCTGCTTTCTGGAACTTCCGAAGCAACATCATTCACTCACCGAACCTGGGAGGCTAGGACAACGCCACAATAGTCAACGTTGACTAAATTTTTATTGTACAGAAAGTCAAGTCTCATGCAAAACAAAAATAAGTTTAAACTCTTACGCGTGGACTATTGGTGACTATTATTTACACAATTCAAAATAATTATAAGTAACTACATTTAATAATAACCTAAAATGGATAATAAGTAATACGCAAAAACAAATTATATCATATTGATATTACCACTTATATATAACTTAGTTCTATGAATTCTTGTAGGCTTATTGCATGCACGGTATATATCAATAGATTATATCATATTAATTTTTTAATATATATATATACATATAAAATACATAATTTTATGGAGAGCATTTTTTCTTGAGATCGATATTTATAACAATGACAATCTTGATGCTTATGGCGATATCATCGATCGTGACTTTGATACTGCAAAATCACAAATTCACGTAGCCTGTCTACATACTGTACTTGGGTCCCGCACGCTAAATGTTATTTTGGGGTGAATAACCCTACATGTAAGAGCATTGAAGTTTTGGGTGACTCAATAAATTTACTACTCTCTTTTTTTGTCTTCCTATTCTTTCTAAATAAAAAAAATAATATAAATCTAAACATGTTATAGAATTTGCCATCTACAACATTAATATTATTGGTCCTTCAAATTTTCCAAACTCCGTGTAGGAAAGGAAAAAGTAACAAGGAATTAGAAAAAAAAGCAAAGGGGGGAAATTGACGTCTTATTGCCAGTTGCAAGTCATTAATTACTACACGTCTTTTTTTTTTGTTCATTTTTTCTATTTATAAGATGTTGAAACATTGCATTAGACCAAGTTAATTAAGGAAGTTACTTCCATAAAGACATGATTGTAGCTAAATTGCCTTTATGAGTCTATATATAAGCATATATTAAAGTCAAAATCAAGTTCAACGGTTGTATGAACCCTTAAAACTTGAAAGATGTACTTGTTTGTATATATAGAGTAGATGATAAATATGCATCAAGCTAAGATTAATGTATACATCCATCAGTTGATCGATAGTATCGTTATTCATTATATTAATTTTTAAATTAATGAACTGTTAATGCATCAGATATTTATATATCTAGCACAAAATTATGTAGCTAATACAATTAACAGCCTCATAATTAACAAAGAAGAAGATCATAACGGAGAAATTCGGATCGAGTAAGTCACGATGTCAAATTATTCAGAAGGACCGACACTTTAATTTAATAAGTACTATAATAATAAATATATAGTTGAACCCCTTTGTCAATGAAAAATAATATTTGAAATACTTTTAGGGACCATAAGCTTAGCCAATTACATGATCGTCGACTGGGCCCATAAGAAAAATTATAAAGTAATTTCTCAGAAAATGCATATGGGATTTTATTCTCGTTATGTTTGGTTCAACCGGCTGATCTAGGACTCGTCTCGTAGCTGGTAAAATCCAAGTTATTCATGTAATATTTTTTATATAACTTATATGTAGGTAGATAGAAAATAAGTTATTTATGTATAAATTAATATAACGTTTGGTTGACAATTTAGAAACCCACATAACTAATACATGTATAAGTTATAAGGGAATCTATGTATTATTTTTTGCAGGATGGAAGGTGAAATAACTAATCTCTTCATAACTAATACCATAAAATAATACATAAATTCACTCATAGATAATTCTTACATTAATTACTAATACTTGTATAACTCTAACCATATTTTTTTATATATATATTATATATAATAATGTTGAAATGAATATATGTGTGGCCCATTTTCGTTGTAGAAAGAAAGTCTATGGGAAAATTGATTTCTAGTGAGCTTTGACTTCCTGGTTTAAACTTAGTACTATTAATTTTGAAGCATTGTCTCTTTTAATAAAATCAAAAGAGAGTGATGTGATTCTAGATGTGGATCATGAGCTATATATATTTATTTTGTTTAGTTAATGAGGCAGAAGACTTGGAAGAGTAATTACATTTATATCTGCCTTTTTAATTAAGAGTTAAGTTTAACATAAATATTTTTACTTTTTACTAATACGTGCATATATATCGTGCTCTCTTTTGTGTGATTATTATATAAATATATGAATTACCTATTGAGTCTTTCATTGTAGTCGATAGTACTTGATTATCAAGAAAAATAAATTGATAACACTAATTCGTATTTAACTTAAATAAATTCGATATGATTAGAATTCTGGCGATTTCAATTTGAGATTGATTGAGCCTGTGAAATAATATAAGATTTATAATAAAATTGATGTATTTATAGATATACAATACATATAGCCAAATTATTATATGTGTCCCACTACATTTACGATAGTAGATAGGACTGATTTCAAAAGAGAAATATTTATGTACGATTATGAAATCGATTTGATCAAGGACGAACATTTGGTAGTGGAAGTAACTTAAGAAGAAAATGTTTGTGGAATAGGCTAATTATCACAATAAAATTGACCAGATCACTTAGTAGCTTATAGGCCGTAAACTATCAAGTGTCATATAGTTCAGCACTCATGCGTCACACAAAAATATCAAATCCATTTCAACATAGATGGTTCCAAAGTACATATACATGGGTCATTTGTACTTTGGACTTCACCTCTAAATATCTTCTTACATCTTCATAATAATAATAATCTTAAGCCATTATTGGTCAAAGCAATATGAAATATTTGGATATCTTAGCCATTAGTCAAAAGTTTGAATTGCAACTTTTACGCAATAATTATATACTATATAGTATTTCATAAGAAATCTAGCAAATGGTCTTTAGACTATTTCATGATAATTTTATATATGTTTATATAAGATCCAGAATTCTTTTTTTCAATCATGAACTCTTTTTTCTTTCACTAATCATGGACTTATGTATCATTAACACCGTCTGAAGAGTGAGAAGACCAATCCATTGTGGATCAAACGAATTGATACGAAAGTTGTAATATGGAAAAACCATTAATTGAATAAACCGATGACCTACTACTTTTTACCAAAAAAAAAAAGAAAAGAGTCAAAACTATAAGTTAGTTTGGACCCTCCATAGTAGGTTCTTAAATACATCTTCCTGAAAAGAAAAAAACATAATAAAGTCTTGAACTCCCAATGTAAAATTAGACATAATCTTTTCAATACAACGTAAATATTTATAAACTTATCGATAATATTCTCTTATTCTGATTCATTTCACAAAATTCATGGATCTACTGAATTGTATCAATGGTGGGCTGGGTCTGTGACCCATATCGTTGGGCCTATATAATGGGCTGATATTCAGATTCACATTTTATTTTCTTTGGGCTTAATTTCTAAACTTTAAGCTAACATCATCTTTCAAACGGTACGTTACCTTAGTTAACTTACAACACATATAAACCACATTTCACATATATATAACACATTTTTGAAATCCTTTCAAAAATTGAATACTAGTGAAAATTTTCCAGCCAAAATTGCATGCACATTTTGAATATTTTTTTTTAGTATCGCTTGTTCAAAAGATAACTACAAGTACCCCTCAATAAGTCAAATTATAACCAAGAAAATAAGAAACTTAATTACTTGATACAACAAATTAAAATATGTGATCACATAGACAAATTGTAATCTCAGTCTTTTAACATTTATAAGTAAAATCCTAGAGTAAAACGAAGTAATTTGTGATCTTAGTGTATCAATTAGTCCAAATTGATTGTATTATTAGATTCTTTATGTCTCCTAAGCATAAAGTTGTGAGTTGTTGATTATATTGCTTCATATTGTCAATTAAATAATTATTAGTTTTATTTAGACACAACTGGCATGGCATGTGACAATCGACCTAGTATTAAGCCTTATTTTTATTATTACGGATATGGATATATTTAGGTAATTAAATAACCGTTTGAGTTAATTAAATATATATATATAATAATATATAGTCAGAAACCTTGGAATTTGGAACAAGAATACCTTAACATGCACTCTGTCCTCAAAGATTCTAAGTCACTTCTTTCTCCAAGTGGAAAAAAAGATCTTGCTAATTTTAGTACTTCAGAAAATAACCTGTCAACTGTCTTCCTTTATTCTCAGCAACTATTTAAGATATAATAAACTATAAAAGTAGAGTATTTGTGTGATTAATTGAGCAAAACAGAAAAGTTAAATAATATTGATTCACTTTTAAGGTATCTAGCCCTTTTCTTCCTCATTTGGATACAATATTAAATATTAGTTTAGTGATTTTTCTAACTTTAGCATGTGATAAACACAGGGAACAGGAAAAAATAATAATCATTTTTACAGTTTAGTGAACCTGTTTAACTTTTAGAATACATTGAGTCTAAAATAAAGATAATTTTTGAGTGAACATGAAGTTTAAGAAAATAAAGATAATTTTTGACGTATGCAATGACTCAAAATATCTTTTAAATCATATGATCTTAAAAATATTATATAAAATATTAAGTTTAAAGAGTATTTTTAAATAAAAGAACAATAGAAAAAAATGTTTAAATTGGAACGAAATTAATAATATTGGGGTCTATGTTCTGATTCCACTAGGATGAATTGGCATGTCATTTTTTTATTCTTAATTTGGCATCTTAATCTCCTCGAAATTCTTTCTTTTTCTGGATATTAAAAAGTACTCGATTCAAGTACTATAGAAGAAAACAAATAATTGCACATAATACCCATCAATAATCAATTTATATATATATATATACGTGAGTGTCATTGTAAGCCGTGGACATCGTGGCCTACTTGACATTATTCTACATTTGTACACACTTACGTTTTTCTCCAATGTATGAATTATTATTATCTTTCCTTTAGAGGAAGGGTAGAGGGGGGAATTATGTGTTCGATGCAGCTCAATAATTTTGGTCTAAATTTTGTATTTGTATAAAAGTTTACATGATATGTATATACATAATTTATCAAAATTTAGTAAATTATCTTTTCTAAAATTCAAAACTCATAAATTTAAAATTTTAGCTTTGTTTTTTATTAGAGGCAAGTGGATATATATATAGGTTTTGCTATAAATAAGATGTGATATATATGTCCTGTAGTAGCAAGTGGGGGTATCTAGTTTTCACCAAACTTTTAAATAATTAGCTACCCTTGGCTTCCACCATAGTTGTATTCCCCCATGAAATAAAAAAAAAAGGTGGTCTACAAGATGGGGAAAGTTTAGAAAAAATTCTTAAGGAAAATAATAATAATAATAATAATAATAATAATATATATATAATGAAACGAATAGCTTCTTTGATATGAATGTCTAAAAAATAATGGATGAGTTAATTCACATCCCCATAAACTTTCAAAATCTCAAATGATAATTAGTATTTCTAATAGATATTTTTTATTAAATATTTTTTATTTTATTTTACATGTTTTCAAGCACCTATTAAGTATTAAGTGAATCACATAAAATATAACATTTTATTTAATTATTTTCATTAATCTCAATTGAAATATGTCAAAAAATGTCAAAAATTTTATGATATGAAAGTTAATGTATATAATTAAAACACGAACCTTTTGATAATTTTTTTAAAAAAAATAGGTAACATCATTTTAAATGATTAAATTATTTATATAATAACATTTTACTTTATTTATCAAAATTTGAAAAAAATATATTTAATAGTGACACTTTATTATGGGTTCAATGCTCAACAAACAAATCTTGGTTCACACCAAATTCTACTCCGTAGTGTTTACATGAAGATAATAAACAACTGATCATTGCCCTTTGCGAAATATTTGACTACGCCCCAGCCGTTAGATCCGTTGTGAAATTAATTTATGTTGTTGATGACGTGGAACCAATTAAAAAGAGGGATTAATTTGTGTGTACTATTACACTGTATATGATTACCCCACCACCCCCTTTTTTTTTAAAAAAAAATTACTATTATAACCAACCGACCCCTTGATATATTTGGCTACCTTAATTTTTACTTTTCACGTAATGCCCCTCTTCCCTTCTCCTATACCAAATTTAATTTTTAAATAAAAGCCTTTGAGTAAAAATATAAATAAGTTAGGAATAAGATATACAGAACAAAATAATTCGCAAACTTGTTTAAACATCAAGGGACTGTGTAGGCGGAAGCTTCAGCCCCCTTCTATTTTCAGCAGGTCTTCGCATGTGTGCGGGGGGTGATGTAGAAAGTGTCATAAATTTAACACTTTGAGGTGGCTCAACTAATTGAGACTTCCGTAATAATAAGTTCATGAAGGTCAAAAGAATAATAATTTAAATGAAAATTCAAAGTAAAAAAGAATATATAAGATAAGATAAGAGAGGCTTTAGAGTAGGAATACATACGTAGCAGATATGGATGGAAATTTGGAGGTGGACCAATGAGAACGCTTGGCTCTACAAACAACCGGCTGCAGCCAGTGGTCACAAGTAATAGCCAAAAGTTGGTGTGAAGCTCGTGGGAGTATTAGTCCACCCCCACTCCTCCGTCCAATTTATGTCCGATATTTTGATTCGATATAAAATTTAAGAAAGAAAAAAATATTTGAGTATTTTTTAATACTGAGAAATGGAAAAAGTCACAAGAAAAATCATAATGTTCTTTCGCAATCTAGAATTAAATTGATGTGAACTCTTAGGTCCCACAATTAATAATTTTCATTTAACAGAAAGGAGAATTTAATTAGGCATAGACAAAACCACTTGTGCCATGATTGAATTGGTACCATCATATATAATTTTCCAAATAGAACCAAAAAATAAAACTTTTATGTGACAGTGAGAGGATATGTCGTGTTTGTTTACACATTAAATGTAAACAAGTTACAAGGGTTTCTTCATCAATTATTTTTGTAACAAAAATATCATAGTAACAAAAAAAATCACTCAACTTTATATTAAGTGTCAGAGAAAATGTTACACTAGGGAAAGAACGTAACTCACCAATATTGTAACTAAACCACTTATGTACGGAAAAATAATCAACTACTCTAAGTTTTTATATTTGGAATGAATAGGTTAAAATGACTTTAAGTGACGATATTTTAAAAAGAACCACCTCTTTTTGTTTAACTCTCCCTGATGCTATATATAGATTTTTTTTAGCGTATACTATTTTCAATCTCCGGTATACTTCTTAATGTCACTAGCCAATTTTTGATGTAACACTTTTTAAATTTTTTTATCATAACTATCTGAATGATTAATACTATTACTTTTACAATTATAATGTTGTTCTTATTCTTATTGTCGATCAAGTTTACCTTGTTGTATCATCATCATATATTATAATTATTACATTCATGTAGCATAGTTACGAGAAGAGAAAAGAATGGGTCACACAGGGATTTCCTTGGGACACATAGAGATTTTCATCTTTGCTTTTCTTGTGGGGAACGCCTACTTATAATTAAGTCATGTATTATAATAATAATGAGACAGCAGTCTGGTACAGGGAAAATAAAGAAGTTAGGTACCTTATTAATTGTTACATAGTAGGTTACCCAATACTATATAGTATGTGCTATGTTTAGGTACACTAAAATAAAAGATATACGCTATATATAGCATTGATTAGGTTATATGGTGATAAGCTATATGTGTTTATTAACGTAAATTCATATTAAATATTATTGGCCTAACTGCTGGATGAAATTAAAAACCTATGGTTAAATTTTTGAAAAGTTATAAATGTTTTTCTCAGATAGTTGAGGTATTTAATCAAAATTTTAGGGGGAAAAAAACAAAATTAAATGAAGTTTTTGAATATTAGCAAAAACTGTTTTTGAAAAGATAATTTCTTTTAGCTTTTTTCTTAAGAAATACTTTTAAAACTCTGATCAAACACAAATATAAATGTTTTAGTATTAATAAAAATATTTTTTTTAAAATAAGTTAGTCAAACACACAATCTACTATCCTCCAAAAAGTATTATTTTGAAAATTAATCCTAACAAAAAAAAACTCTAAGAACCATTTCTCATTCATACCTACCCTATGTATTCGAGAGAGGCTGAAATCGAGAAAGGTGAAGTTCCATGTACACATATGAGATAGGTAAAAGTATAGGATGAGCAATTGCTTGAATAGCTAAATATATCATAGTTATCTTCTTTGTTTGGGAAATACATTCAGGTTCGAGCCCCCTTAGGTACAAAATCGCTTTTGTTATGGAGCGTTTTACCCTAATATGGGACTTTTCGGCATGAATCTGGATTTAGTCGGGCTCCAATATGGGTACCGAACACAGGGTGGTGGGAAACAAAAAGAAAAAGAAAAAGAATAAACATGGCAAGATAGAGTAGGGGACGAGTTAGAGCTACTATTTTCAAAACATTAAATATTATTTGAACCTTAATCTTAGGATAGATAAATTCAAATAATGAGCTTCACTTAAATGTATTACTATTAAGCAATTTATTATGTGAGCTACAACTACATAAATTGAGTTTTATGATAAAGCAATTCATGGAGAACAGTTACATGATAAGAATAGATTAACATTAAACATAAATTAATAAATTAGTAAATTGCATAAAAAAATTTTTAAAAGACGAGGATAATGTTAAAAAGAATAAATTAACAGGAACATTTTTCATAACAAAAACATTGAACACGAGTGAAATTGAATGGAGCATTTCAAAGCGGGGCTAAAAGAGGTAGGGTAGAAGTGAACCTATTAGAAGAGTGACTTAAACGAGGAAGGGTGGGGCATAGCAAAACCTTAGCAAGGCAACTTTATTACTGCCTCGCTCCATTACAATCCCGCACCATCCCATTGCGATCTCTATTTTTTTTTTTTTAACGGTCTAAGAAATATATGACATGTGAAGATGGCACCAATGATACGAATACGATATAATCATAATTGAAAAGTTAGTATGGAACTTGTGGGAATATAGACTAATGAGTATAGGTCCTTAGGGAGGACCAGTTGGATACAGAGAGGGTACAACTTGCAAGATTATTTTTTAGGAAAAGAAAAGTCAAATAAAAGGTGTGAAACATTAAAAAAGAGTACTATAAAAGGAAATGTCACAAAAAAAATCATGATGTGCTGTATTTCTCATTCAATAAATTGATGTGAACTCTTAGCCCTACATAATTAATTACTATTTTGTATTTTATTTTGGAGGAGGTTAGGCAAAAGACAATAGACATATGCATGTGTGATAATGCGTACATACCAACATGTGTGTGGTGGAATGTAAGATATTTTGAGTTCGAGGTTTGAATATGAAAAAAATTCTCCGTAATACATATATATTTATATAGTAAGAGGAGATGTTAGGTCTATACATTAAAGTTATGATTTTAAATAAATTTTTATGGAAGATAATAATGATATCCTGTCTGAACAATATCAGAACATATATGAATTGTTTGAAGGAATTAATTGCAACAACAACAAACTTAATATAGTTTTACAAGTTGGATTAAGAAGATATACACAAATCTTACTCTTATATTTGTGATCTTCGGTAATATTTAATTTGTTCTTACATTCAATATTTATCGTTCATAGTACTACTGACAATTAATGCCTTAATTACCCGAGTTTAAAAAAAATTCCACTTATTTTTTAAATCAAGATAAAGGTTCAAATCAAAAGAGATATGGTATCTGAGTTTTCATGGCATATATTATTCTAGGAGAATATTTCTTAAAAGGTTCAAGTATATATGTAAGCTTTGTAACAATTATTATTGATATTAATTACTAAATTATTGTTGCTCCTTATACAACAGTACTTAAGTATTCGACTAGTGTACATATATAAATCTTCTAATGATTCCAGATATTAGATAATTTAAAACTAGACGTCTTTAATTATTCAAATAAAAAATGATAATAACTTCAGGATTAATAGTCAAGTCTCATAAAAAAATTATAACCAAGACCTTAAGCCTAATTATCCAACTTTATTTTTATTCGATGTGCAAATCTTTAAAACTCTCATAAATTACAT
The DNA here is from genome assembly GCA_029582245.1 of Solanum etuberosum. Lineage (NCBI taxonomy): Eukaryota > Viridiplantae > Streptophyta > Magnoliopsida > Solanales > Solanaceae > Solanum > Solanum etuberosum. The sequence continues at coordinate 12,409 of JAJONR010007869.1, forward strand.
GAAATGATTCCAAAACCACAACAACTTTCCAACCAATATAACTAGAAGAAACGATTCCAAAAACAGCATCTTTCAACCAATTTAGTACTAGAAGAAAAGAATAAAGTAGTGCCAAACAACAAGTACCACGTTGAATTGTGTCACATTTTTTTTTGTGAAGGTCAAATATTATTTGACATATCATATTTCTCATTAATTTAATTTCTCCTCCATGAAATACGAATCTATTTTCCTCCACCTTGTTTTGTTTCCCCTTATCACAATTGGAATAGAGAATGCATCTAAAATTAAAGGAGAAAAAAGGTGAAGACAACAATAATGTCTTAGTCAACGTTAATCCCAAAACGGATTTTAGTTTTAATATTTTCAAAAGTCAAATAGATCTGTTATTTCTTTTAAAAAAATAATTATTTCCTCTGTCCCAAAATACTTCTTCCAATTTTACTTTTGAGAGTCAATCTATATAAACTTTAATCAATATTTTAAAAAAAAAATCATTATGTTAATACAAAAAAAATATCACTTTTATTAATTATAAATTATTTAAATATTTAAAATAAATAATATTCAATAACATAGTAAGATAGATAGAAAATAATGAAATACTTTTAAATTTTTAAAATTAAATAAATCTTTTTAATATATTGACCAACTAAAATGAGCGGAGAGAGGAGAAGGGATGGAATTGTTTATAGTTAAAGTTATTGATGTAAGATATTGGGGGCACTAAAAAAATGGGAAGGGGCCACATATGTTTATGTACTTTCAATGTCGAGAAACGTGGTAGCTTCTGGTCCTAGGAAATACTATCGTAACTATTCTCTCCGTTCAATAACAGTTGTTTACTATATTAAAAATAATTATTTAATAATATTTATTTAGTTTAAAAAAGTAAGAGATAATTTATCTTTTATAGTATCTATTTTACCTTTACTATTAAATATTATTTATCATCTAACACATTTCTCAAATCATTAAATTTAATAAAAGTCAAAAAATATTATAATAATATTACTTTTATTATTTATTATTTCTTAAGAATGTGCCAAGTAAATAGTAATCGAACAGAGTGAGTATTTTATTTTCATAGTGTGGAATAAGGCTCGTGTGCTTAATGAACAGACCTACCCATACACACAAAAAAAAAAAAAAAAAAAGGGCAAAAAAAGAAAGGAAGTCATATATTCCAATTTACAATAGTTCATCTAATTAACACTTCATTTATCAGCCACCATTTTAATTGTATCTCACATGCATGGGTAACACTCTCACTCCATGTAAATGTTAGGCAAGGAAAATGCTGGAGATCAATTGATTTTGTAGGTCAAATTTATTTATTTTAAAAAGAAAAATATGAAATTTTGATTTATATGTGAGAAATTTGAAAAGATTTTTTTTTTCCTATTTATTTTATAAATAACCAAAAGATCTTAATTTCTCAAGAAATGACCAGGTGCATTTGGTACGAATAAAGATGTTTTTCATGATATTTTTCTTAAATTCTTATTTATTTTTTGTCATTTAATAAATAAGTATAAGATACAATTTCAAAAATATTTATTTATAATTTAGTCATGTACTATATATTTGGAGTTTGGCATGGGAGGGTAGGGGTGTAGGGGTGGTTGGTACGTGGGGTTGGGTTTGTTGGAGGAGATTATTACTTATTAGATAATTAACTTGAAATTATTGAAAAGCTTGTTTTCTCTATTTTTATTAGTAAAAATATAACTTTTTTCACTATTAAAAAAAAGTTATTTTTTACAAAAATATTTTCCTCGTACAAAATACACCTGCCGTCTCTATCCACAAAAGGAATCACCATTGGTATTTCTTGATTCCGATTTGATGCAAACCTCTTATATTACACATTAATTAATTAGTGATATACTTCATTTTAACTTGTTTATCTAAACGGACATTGAATTTTTAAAAATAAATTTTTCATAATGAAAAGTACTTATAATCTTAAATTCAAAAGACACATAATATATCAAAATACCCTTTTATATTCCATCTTAAATACATTTTATATGAGAAGAGAGAGTAATTTGTTTTTCCACAGCTTGTGTGTATGTATTTTCTGGAACAAATATAAACCATTATGCTAAATTAAACTGATAAGAAAGTGGACAAATTTAAGGAGACTATTCATTTGGACCCATCAAGGAATCCATTATTCGTTAGCCATTTACAAGAACAAAGACCTCATTAAGAATAATAAATAGAATTAATACTAATAATGGAGTACCCAATGCTTCTTAATTTGCATAACAGGTCCTTGCTTGATTTTTGAATTTCCTAAAAGGCATATGTAAATTGTAATATATATCATTATTAGTTAATACTATATCAAAACCTTGTGAAGATTTCTCGATCACTTACTAAATGAAGGAAAGAAAATGATCTTTTCATATCTTTATTTTCCAGCGTGGATCCAAATCATCTAATCTCAATGTTAATAAATAATAGAAAATACATCATTACTCCGTTCAACTATAACACTTTTTGTAATAACACACTCAAATTTTACAAAGGTCCTGTTATAACACTTTGGATATGAAACTAAAATAAAATAAAGAGAAAATACATAATTACCCCATCAAACTTATACCATTTTTTGAAGAAGATACTTAAAGTTTGCGAGAGTCTTATTACTCCCACGAAATCATTTTAAAGTAGCATATATACCTCCTTTTTCGGTCATTCACAGTTGTAGTAAGGCAGGTGCAAATCACGCACCAACCCTAATCTACCACCTGTCATTCACTATTTAACTTTTAATTCTTTTCATTTTTGCCTTTAATTTTCTATTTTTCTTTTCTCTTTTGATTTTTTTCTCTTTTATATTTCTACTTAGCTTTTGACTTCTGGAACTTTTTTTTGAATTCCACCACCACAAATCATAGTGACAACACTCCATCATTGCACTACTTAATCATGACAAATAATCAAAATATGAAAATTAGAAGTTCTATCAAACCAAAATTTAAATCATCATCTTCATCCCAAATCGCCTTTTTTTATCTATTAGCATCACCATTTTCGATCTTTAATTTTTAGGAAAGAGAAAACTACTTCGTTAAGTTTAAAAAAGAAGAAGATAAAACCAATAATATCACATTTAAAATACAAAATCTGAGCAAGAATGGTGGTTTTTAATTTTTGGCCCGTTGAAAAAGCTTCTTAAAAGGCTATTGATTTGGGGAAGATGGATCTAATTTATTAATTAAAAAAATCAAATTAAAAATGCCACATGGTATTTAACACTGGTTTGGGGCTGTAATATTACTCCTTCACGCGCTCAGTTTTCGTGAGAACATAATTGCAGGTGATATAAATAGTTTCGTGGGGTAATAAGATCCCGCAAACTTTACATGTCTACTTAAAAAAAAAATATAAATTTGATTCTCTAAAATAAATATATACAACAGATTAGACAACAAAATGAAAAGGCCTAGGACCGGGCCCCTCTTTCTGTTTTTGGTAAAAGCAAGAGATACTAAAAAAGAAATTAATTTTCTTGTAATTTTTCCATATAAACCATAGTCTTCCCCAAAATAAGAGGAACCAAAAGTACCCTCACATAAAAGTTGCCTCACACGTCCCATCTTTCTTCTGCCCTACCCCTACCCCTACCCCTATCTACTTCTCATATGGAGTACTATAGTTAAATAAGTAAATGAAATTCATCTCCATTGAATACTCACATGATCAACAATTTACTCTTCTTCCATTGACGCTTAAAGTTGTTTCCACAGTTAACTGCCAAGTTGTATATACAGATATTATAGTTTTGTGGTGGTGAAGTGAAGAGAATGATGTTGGATCTCAATGTAAGTGTAATCTACAATAATGAGCTTCCAGGAGTTTCTGTAGCTGATGAATCAGCGACGTCCAATTCATCCTTACGAAATGCGGAAGCTACAACCAGTGCCGGTGACGAGGATTCGTGTTCAACACGCGCCGGTGAGTTGTTCGCTTTCAATTTCGGAATCCTCAAAGTTGGAGGAGCTGAAACTAGTAGGAGCAGCAACAACGATGATGAGGAAGGATACGGTGAGAATCGGAGAGTTACTCATTCTCAATTCGTGACTAGGCAGCTGTTTCCGGTTGATGATGGTGAGTTGAACCGGAAACAGACCGATCGGGTCATACTCTCCTCCGGTCGATCCGGTACTTCTGTCGGTTTTGGAGATGTGCGAATAGTACAACCACAGCAACCGGAGCAAGCGAAACAGCAAGTGAAGAAGAGTAGGAGAGGCCCAAGGTCAAGAAGTTCACAGTACAGAGGTGTCACTTTCTATCGGAGAACTGGTAGATGGGAATCACATATATGGTTAGTTTTCTAACTGATTTTTTTTTGACTGGATCATGATTAATTGGCAAAATGATAAATGATAAATCGTCAATTTTGTTAATATAACTACAATTGGATGCAGGGACTGTGGGAAACAAGTATATTTGGGTATGGATATTGCTATTTTAACTATACAGTTTGGTTAATTTCGTTGTTTCTGTGGATTTTGGTGCTAAAGCTGTGTCTAGATTTTTTGCTAATTTTTGATTGGTTTTTGTTGTTGCTTTATATTAGGTGGTTTTGATACTGCTCACACAGCAGCAAGGTAAAATAAAAGTCATACGAGTTCTCAAATATACGTGTTGTCAGATTTTTCAACTTTATGCTATTTCCCAAATTTGATTGTATTTGTTTTCTTCTCCATTGTATAGAGCTTATGACAGAGCTGCAATTAAGTTCAGGGGTGTTGATGCTGATATCAACTTTAGCTTAAGTGATTACGAGGAGGATATGCAACAGGTTAGAAATGCAAAGATTCAATTTGCGCAAATATGTTAAGGTCACTGTTGAGCCATTCTCTGGGTTTATAGCTGCTTCTGTTTTAATTGGCATCAATTATATGAATCATATACAAGTATTCTGAACTATTTGGACACCTTCTTTTGATAAACACAGATGAAAAACCTTGGTAAAGAAGAATTTGTGCACTTGCTGCGACGCCATAGCACTGGTTTCTCAAGAGGGAGCTCCAAATTCAGAGGAGTGACGCTACATAAATGTGGCAGATGGGAGGCTCGGATGGGACAGTTCCTCGGGAAAAAGTAAGGAACTCACTCACTCATTGAAATTCTTGAAGAAGTCGATTACATCTTAGGATAGTAGTTGGTCCAAAATGGGACATACATATGTTTAACTTGCGTATTTGAAGAAGAAATCATTGGTACTACAGTATTCATAGTGGGGAGTGCACTGCTTATATTGCAGGTATATATATCTTGGGCTATTCGACAGCAAAGTAGAAGCTGCAAGGTCCTAATGATATTGAATTACCCTCTCTCTGATAATGAACATTTATCCTAAATTTTCAACTTCAATTATGTGTCATCTAACCGATATCTACTTTATTTTTCTGCAAATTAGGGCTTATGATAAGGCGGCAATTAAAACTAGCGGAAGGGAGGCTGTTACCAACTTTGAGCCAAGTACCTATGAAGGGGAAACAATGTCTTTACCACAGAGTGAAGGTTTGCTCAAAAGTTCTTACTCTTTTCCAAACTAATATCACTGATTCCATGGAACAATATTATCTATATGTGGATCTATCTCATTTATGATGCCTATGATGCAGGTAGCCAACATGATCTTGATCTGAACTTGGGGATATCGACCACTTCTTCAAAGGAAAATGATAGGTTGGGAGGTTCTCGCTATCATCCTTACGATATGCAAGACGCAACAAAACCTAAGGTATTAGCAGAGTAGCTTATATGCTTCTGTTCATGCAGAATCATCAATTGGATTAAAATGCTCTCTTTTATGTTATAGTCTTCTATTATTACTTCTTTCATAGTTCATATGCAAGAGAATCTATTGCAGTAAATTCATGAGTATTAATTATTGGTAGTAATATAATCTCCTTTTGTTAATTCAGATAGCTTTTCCCATTCATTCATAATTGTGATAAAACATGTTCATGAGCATCTTTAATCTTTCTTTTTTGTAGATTGTAATAATCTATTTGTGCTCTTTAATTATAGATGGATAAACCTGGTTCAGTAATAGTTGGAAGATCACATCTCAAGGGACTACCAATGATGTCCCAACAAGCTCAATTGTGGACTGGAATCTATTCTAATTTCTCTTCCAGCTACGAGGTAAAATACTAACTCTACCTTCAGGCAGAAATTTGGGGACAAATACAGTGATGAAACTCCAATTTATCTCTGTTTAGTTTTCTTTTCCTCACTTATGGTCAAATTTGCATGTATTCAGTTGCCAAAATAGCCATATTCATGCCCCCTTCCCCCAATTTCCCTCAAGTGCTGGGACCATTTGTGGTTTATGAAACATTTTACCTTTTTACTTCTGCTTCTTTTGCATGGTCTTCAGTTGCCAAGATAGTCATCGTCATCCCCCCAACCCCAATTTCCCTCAAGTAGTGGAATCATTTGTTTTGTATGAAACATTTTACCTTTTTACTTCTTGTGTTTTGTGGGGCTGAGAATCAGTGATAGTATGCCCCATGACAAATGACAAAATTTATGTGGGATCATGTGCCCCATGATAAGATTTATCTTTAACTTAACAATATTTTTTTGTACTTGGTCATTTATTTGGATAATAATGAGCTATGTTATTCTTCGGGTGCATCTTCTCATGTGTGATCATAGCCAGTTTTTCATTGCAAACAGTTATCTAACCTTCCAAAACCTCCTCTCTGTTAATTTAACTAACAATCATGATAAACTAAATAATAAAAAGAAAAACTAGGGAAAGCGAACAGGGGAACAAGAAAATCCTTTTGCTTGCTTTGTCCCATCTTCCACATCTCTCACAGTTGTCTTTCTTGGTTCTTATATATTTTGACTTCGTTATGTTTTTTTCCCATTGATAAGATAAGCGGAAGAAGGAGATTCATAGAAATAAATTGGGAGATACATGGTAATATTAGAAAGTAGTATAGAGATGGAACAGAAGATATGATTCTCATGCAGGTTACTAATTAGACTTCGTTACAAGACTCGATGTATAAAATTTAATGATGAAGGCATTTTCCTTGCTTTTCTCTTTAAACCCTTGGAGGTTTTTGAAGGTTTGACGATATTAAAGTAGCATATTACCACAGTTAAAGCTTCATCTTAGTAATTAAAATCATTTGGCAGGGAAGAGCATATGACAAGAGAAAGGATACAGTTTCATCACAAGGACCTCCAAATTGGGCATTGCAAATGCCCATTCAGGTTGATACAACCAACCCATTGACAATGTTCTGCACGGCAGCATCATCAGGATTCTTCATTCCATCTACTACTTCTATCACTTCATCAGCATCTGCATTAGCAACTTCAACAAATGCCTCACAGTGCTTTTATCAGATCAACCCCCACCTACCACCTCCATAACATGTTTTCTTTTTGTAAGAAATAAATGTCAAGTCAATTACATTTTTGTGGATTGGATAATTTTTAGAACTGCTTCTGAATCTGATGGTCAGAGATTCAAACTCCCATTGCAGATTGACTATAGTATTTGTGCTATCCTTGCTTACCGTACTGTTACATTGGTGCAAAATGGCATTCTTCCTCCAAAACTAGTGTCTCCTTTAATGATTGAATATCATGGGGACCTAAAGTCCAGTTGGATTTTAATTGATCTAATTCATACTCATGGGAACTTTAGCGCTCTTTATTGGTTCTGGCTGAGGTTTGCTACTACTGAGTACTGAGGATTAGGTTTTGTGCTTTGTCCTTCATATAGATCTATGACATTAAAACTTGTGGCACAAATTCAGACAACCCATTTGATAAGGAAAAGGCTCGAAGTTGAGGAGTCTCACTTTTTTGTTTCATATTTGTCTGCTCTGATTCAAGAATTATTTGCCTTTTCTTATCTTTAGAAATGATGACTTACAGAAGATTTAAGTAACACCAAGGATAAAATAAAATTTGTTTGATCATCGAAAATATTACTAAAAGAGATTATTTTGATAAGAATAGTCTCAAGAGACCCATACAACTTTAGCAAAGAATTAACCAATGAAAGCAAAAGATAGATAAACCCATTCAAACCTTGGCCATGCTGGTAAACGTACATAGCATTAATACTTTTTTAGAGATTTATCGCAAATGAGAAAGTGTGAAACTCGGAGAACCTCTAATTGCTGAAAATGCAGTACTGGATAAAAATAAGTGATTGTAATGGCTGTCAATAAGACATCGTTCAAGAGGTAAAAGGATAAAACTTCAGACAAATCTTTCAATGCGGAAACATACCTTATGGACTAAAACATAGACAATTCGTGAAAACCAAACACTTTCCTAACAGTTTAGTTTGAGCTAATGACTGTTGAAACAAGTAAAGCTTCAATAAATATATCTCTTCCAAATTATACTAACAACCAACTAAACAAGAGCTAAGACATTTTTTCTCAACAAACAAAAATGAGCTTTGTTTGCACTTTCCTTGTGAATTTTTAGTAACTAGCTAGTTGTACAATAATTTTAGTGTCGAGCTTTTAAAAATGCACATCTTTAAATTATAACTACTCTAATATTTTTAAATTATAGCCAGATATAATAAATATAGTAATTATATGTAAATTTTTCAAAAAATAAATATACTATTTTAAGCCTAACCTTTAACATAATAATAATAATCATATATCATATATTATTATAAGTGGGAAGCTCCTAATCTCAAAGTTGAATTACCATTTTACCCTTATCTTACCCCTAAAATACATTAAATATTAATATCTATTTAATTAATTAAATATTAAGTAATAGTTATATTTAAACTCATGCATCAAACAAGATCTTAATGCATCATATATTCATGTATTAATTAAATGTGGGTAATGAAGAGTCTAATAACCTTTCAATTTTAATTTATAAGATAAGTGGGGGTAATGAAGAGTCTATCAAAGACACTTACACCACATTATTTATATTCCTTCTTTTATTCAAGTTTGTGATCATCTTGCATTCTACAGTAGGTTAGTCTACATCAGTTGTAAAATTTTCATTACCAATTTGTAATTATAAGAATTCTTACTGTTTTATTTATTAGTAATCTTTAAAATTTCATGCATATTTATCTTTTTTTTGTCGAGAAATATGTAAATTATCATAGTTACAAGATGAATATTCTCCAATATGAAGTTGGAAGTGAATTTTTATTTTTCATATCTCCATCTTTTTGAGTTTTTAAATATAACTTCGTAATTGATTACTATATTTTTGTATTCTTCCTTTCTTCTATCTTTAGGATATATATATAATAAAGCTAATCACAATTTATATTTATTATTAATTGTTTTGAGGGTAAGCATGTTAAATCCCATAGAATATTTTCATAACTAGACCCATAAAAGAGTGAGTCTTTGATAAACATTAATAATTATGTAATTATGTCTTCTTTATTGTTTGATAATCATTTATCTTTTTAAAACAATATGTTTGTACTTTTTCCTTTTTATATGTAATCTCAAATGTTTAGAAAATTCATTTACTTAACTGTTAAGAGAAGTACAAAAATTAGTGCAAAAGTAAAAATAAAATAAAAAATAATGTAAAGTAAAAAGATAACTAAATGTTACATTGAATTTTATTGTATTAGAATTCATTTTTTTTTATATATAGATCCTTTAATATATATTTCAAGAAATATAGCGTATTTTTATTCTTACCATATTCATGGTTTCTTTTCTGTTTATCTTTTTTTTTTTAATTATTATTTTATGATTATCGTTTTTTATACATATGATACATTTTGTCTATAGCAAGTCGACTTCAAACAAAATGTAATTCAATTAGTATGAGAATATTTTTGTCTATATATTTTAATGTGATGTCTTTTATTATGGATGCCATGTCTTTATCTACTTTTCTTTCTTTTCCGTTTGAACTTGTAATTTTTTCTATAAATTTGATGGCACACCGCCTAGACATTTTGTAATATTTTTTTTATATGTATCTTTTTTTACAGCCAATTTTTTTTTTTTGATTATTAAAACTTTTGTTTAGTAATTAAAATATATTAATTCCTCTGATATAATAAAATGTTTATTTTTCATAGTAAAGGATAAACAGGAAAACCTAAATTGAACCCGTTCAGTGGCAAACCGAAATTCTTCCCGCCGCTAAGTTGCTCTGTTTCAGTCCCAAAGAAGAGATAGAGGAAGGAAGATGGGGAAAGTATGTTACATGAAGCTGAAGGGAAGTCAAAACTTGAGACTCCGTCTTTTACTAGCGACCCTTTCATCCAAATCGATTATAATTGAGGATATTCGTGCTGATTCTACTTGGCCTGGTCTTCGTCCACATGAGGTCTCTTTTCTCCGTCTTCTTGAAAATGTTTGTGATGATTGTGTTGTTGAAATCAATGAAACTGGTAAACTCCCAAAAATGATTCCTTTTTCTTTTCTGAATTATTTATTATGGATATAAACCAGTTGTGCTATTGTTGCCAGGCACAAAATTGAAGTACAAACCAGGGATTATAATGGGAGGAAGACATTTTGTTCATGATTGTGGTCTCAATCGCTCAATTTGCTACTTTTTGGAACCGTTGATTGTTCTCGGGTTGTTTGGAAAGAAACCACTCACCATTAGGCTCAAAGGTGTGCCTTTTTTTGATCTATTTAGGTCGTTTAATGTTTATTTTCCCCTTTAGCTGTTCTTTCAACTTATTCCACTAGGCAATACCTTATACTAATGTTAGTTGAAGTCGATTAACATACTACTTGCCTCTCGTCTTCGGTTAAAACACATTGCAATTCATTATGAGGTTCAAGTTGACAACAGCAAGTTTTTTGAGTTCATTATGATGTTTCAAAAGAGGATGAACAGAGTGAAGATCAATAATTTCAGTATGTAGAGTCTTCAGACAGCTAAAATATCCTTTCCAAGGTTGCATTATACCGTGTTTACTTATCTTTTTGAACCCCTCGATGGAAATCCTGCCTCCGCCACTGGTTGCATAGAAGAGAAAGGTTAATGCTGGAAAAAAGACTTGATGAATTGTTATATATACTGTTGTGACTGTGAGCAACTGCTTAGTCCTTGACCAAAAACTTACATGAATAATGGTCTTGATCGAATAATTTCTGCAAAGATTTACGTAAGCAAAAAGACCATTGCAGATAGAGTGCGGATGCAAAGGAATGTTGCAGAGCAGAGAAGCCAGTGAAACAGTCTGTTGATTTCCATCGTAAGGATTTGTTAGTTGCAGCTATTATTGCTGCTGTCACTGGTCCTTTTTAATTTGGGACTTGAGATGTCTTCCATTTTTTTGATGTACTTGGGTGTTGGCAATATGTTGGTGATCATGAATAGGATACAACTATCCCTACTTGTTGAAGAACAACAAAACATATCGCGGCCTACCCGTTAGTGATGAAAAGTTAATTGGACATCCCACAACTAGTAACGTCAACAAAGCTTAGGAGAAGGTATTTTTATCTTGACATAGCCTACCGACTTCGTGTTCTTCGTACCATGCTCCGTAAATTCTCATCTCGTGGAACCTACTGTATGATGGCCTAAATAAAGAGGGAGGCCCCAATGGATCAGTGAGATTAAATGGCCTCAAAAGGATGAAACTTGCTCATTTTTGGGAAATTTTAAGGATGTTCTTTGTTCATTAAGTTACTTTAAGGATGTAGTTTAGGTTGTGGGTATAATTTAAGGATGCCTTTTTGGCCAAAAAATCTGTTCAATGCAAGTTGAGGACATTACTTAGGCTGGAGATAGGTTTGTTAACAAATAAAATTGCCCAGGTTTAGTAGCTCAAGGAGCTCTACTATCAGTCCCCTAAAAAGTTGTGAAGTGCAAAATTAAATCCCAAAAAGTACTGTAACTGGCTCTCGCTTAGATTTTTACAGCTTTTGAACGTTAAAATCATTGATTTCCTTATAACCAAGTGTGAGTCAAAAACTGCCGCTATTATTTATATGAATTTGATCTTTATCCCTAAAGCTTGAAACAACTTTTTCAGGGATCACAAATGATGCAAAGGACCCATCTATTGATACATTTCGATCAACTACTTTGCCTATACTGAAACAGTTTGGAGTCCCTGCAGAAGGATTGGAACTGAAAATTGGGAGTCGTGGAGTTGCCCCCAAAGGTGGTGGAGAAGTAGTTCTTTCAGTCCCTATGGTCCCAAATAGTTTAAAGGTGAGTTATATTCTCATTCACTTCATTGTTTTGTATTCTGAGGACAGCTAAGATAACTATAATGATTTTTTGACCAATTGTTTCTGTGACTGCTGTTATATAGGCTACTAAATGGGTTGACGAAGGTCTGGTGAAGAGAATTAGAGGTGTTTCCTTTTCAACTAGGGTCTCTGTTCAGTTTGAGAATACCATGATACACGCAGCTCGTGGAATCTTGAATCCGTTGCTTGCAGATGTTCACATATTTACAGATCATAAAGCTGGAGCACAAGCCGGAATGTATGATCATCTTGTGGATATGTCACACTTGCTGTCCTTTAATGTAGTAACAGTCCAGGCCATGTTTTAACTTGGGACTTGCTGATTATATCTGACGATCAACTTTGATTGCAGGTCACCTGGCTATGGAATTTCTCTAGTGGCAGAGACTACATCTGGCTGTGTTATATCTGCTGATACCACAGTTTCTTATGCAAGAGGAGAAGATGATGCTGACCTAGAGGATGATAGGAAAGGTCTGATCCCTGCTGAGGAAGTTGGCGAGCAAATTGCTTCTGCACTACTTGGGGAAATAAAACAAGGGGGAGTAGTTGATTCAACACATCAGGTGTGTGTAATTTCTAACAACGTTAATCCTCATGAATTCTAGACGATCATATCAGGCTCCTTCAGTTTTCTACATGACAATTTGTCTGTCTTTTACTTTTGCATCTCCTTATGAACCTCTTCCGAGTCCTATTGTACATTTATCAGCATTTCAACAGGTGATTTTGATATGCTTATGAGTACTTCCACAGAAACCTGGAACAAGCTTCTCCCAGTTTGTTCCCATTCATAAACATTGCCTAGCACTATTTAGGGCTGAAAATAACTTTGATTTCACTTCAAGATGGTCTAGTGCTCTCCCCCGTTCCATGAATTCTTGCTCACCAATTTTGTCTATTAACAGGGACTGCTGTTTCTCCTATGTGCATTGTGTCCGAAAGATGTTTCAGAAGTTCGTGTTGGGAAGTTGTCACCATATGGAATAGAAGCATTAAGGCACATCAGAGACTTTTTGGGTGTTAAGTTTGTCATGAAACCTGATGCCTCCACAGGAACTGTCAATCTCATGTGTCTTGGCTCTGGATTTCAGAATTTATCCCGGAAAGTATCATGATAACAAAAAATTGGGCATCATTCGGTGGTTGATGTCATATAGGGAAACATGTGACTTTCTGGCTTGACATTCATCAATGGAAGTGGGGTTTGGAGTAAAATCAAAGTGTCGCAGGCTGGAGATTTTGACGTGGTCACTAGTTGTAACGAGAGTTATTCATGGATTAAAACTAGCATACTCAATATTATGTTTGGTAGCTTTGTAGTTGTTCTCTATAAAAAAAAAGTTCAGCATAAATTATTTGGACAAAATACCAACAGTAGATTATTTACATAGTTAACTGAGAAGAGGGGAGTAAATTGACCAAGATGCTTAGAAGATCATTAATTTGGAAGTTAGTTACAACTAGAACTATGCTCTATCATATATCATTATAGCCCACTTCAACCTCACTCAAAAATTATTTTTTTAATCTTATGATCTCATTATACATAGCGATTTGGTATATGCAATATTTGTTAGGTGATCGGAATATTTATTTTGCAAGTCAATCTCTAATTATCATTATTTAGTAAATACAAATTGAGTTATTTAATCAGAATGGTATTCTGAACAAATATTAAAGATAAGAAATATCATGTAATCTAATAGTATGAGACACATAAATCAAATAATCTGTTCCCTAAAACAAAAAGTAAAAAACTTTGGATTAGTAAGTGTAATTTACTTTAAAAGTTGGTGCAAAGACATGTGTAGTTCCACCTAAAAAGGTTCTTGGAAAAAGTTTAACCCAAAAATTTTGGTTTACAAAGTTCTGTTTTTTACATTTACAATAAAATGTTAATAATTCTGATGTGAATATAAATATTAGATCGCAACTTATAATAGCATAAATAAGGATAAGTTAAGTTAAGATGCTTTGATATGCAATCCATGTCTGTCTATATATTTTCTGTCGAAGGATAAAATAGTAACATCACTAGCTAGTTAGTTAGTTATTTTAGTGGTTAAGTTAGTTATAACTTCCAATCAATAAGTTAGTTACACTAAGATTCCCTATTAACTCTCATTATACATATTTCTGTACACAAGCTACTGGAAACACACTTGAATGATAATCAATGAGAATCTCTCTCTCTAATTCTTCTTCTTCCCTTCATTTCTCTAACAAGTTCATGGTATCAGAGCCTAAGAGCAAGATCTGAATCTGCTAGGTCTGATTTCAATCTCAGTTCAGTGCTAATTGCTTCCGCTAATCAAGTGTTGATTCATTCAAGTGTAGAAGTAAAAGAATCACACAAATTTTGAAAAAATGGCTGAAAACGATAGAGTTCACGATGAAGTTCAAGATGAACCAGTGATGAATATAAATCGAGTTGTTCCCACTCAAGAAATTGACTACAATCACCCATTATTTCTATCTCCATCAGATGTTAGTGGAAATCAAATCATTTCCTTCCAGCTGACAGGTATAGAAAACTATGCAATTTGGTTTCGATCCATGTGTATTGCTCTGCTGGGTAGAAATAAACTGGGAATGGTGGATGGCTCATGTAGTAAAGAAATGTATACTGAAAATCTGTGGAATCATTGGGAACGTGTTGATGCTATTGTGCAGTCCTGATTGATGAACTCTGTTTCTAAGAATTTACTTGGGGGCATCATGTATGCTTCCACTTCAAGAGCAGTGTGGCAAGATCTGCAGGAAAGGTTCAGAAAAATAGATGGTTCAAGAACTTTTAATCTGCATAAGGAAATAGCCACTCTAACTCAAGGCACTAATTTTGTATCTATCTATTTCTCCAAGCTTAAGAAATTTGGGAGGAATTTGAAGCCTTGGTACCACCACTAGGCTGTGAATGTGAGAAATCAAAGGATTTCATAATACACTTGCAAAAGTTAAAACTGTTTCAGTTCTTGATGGGGCTAAATGACTCTTATAATCAAGCAAGAAGTCAAATATTGCCCATGAGTCCATTGCCCTCAATCAATCAAGCCTATGCCATGGTAGTGGGTGATGAAAGCCAGAGGTCTGTATCAGCCACAACTGGATTGTAGGGGGTAAACCCAATGACACACTCGAGCAACTATGAAATAGCTATGTACAGCATGACATGTGGAGGTCAAAGATTCACAAGGAACTCTAATCTGTACTGTGAGGTGTGTAAAATCAAAGGACACAACAAGGAAAATTGTTGGAAGATAGTGGGGTATCCACCAGAGTTCAAGTACAAGAAGAAAAAATCTTCTGAAAATGAGAGTACAGCTTACAATGTGATTGCCAAAGAGAGTCCAAGAAATGAGGCAATACATGCTGAAAGTACACACAAATCACAACCAGTGTTTAACTATGGTACAAATACAAATGTGCATGGACATAGTCAATGTGCATGTAGCATGGATCAACTACAGTCCAAGCTAAGTCATGTTGGTGCTAGTCCTTTAACACAAAAGCAGTATAATCACATAGTGCAGTTGCTGACTCAACACAGTCCTCAAGTCAACAATGATCCTCCCTCTAACACAGCTACAAATACTGCAGGTATGAGTGACTCAATGGCAATGACAGTATCTCACAATCCTACTTGGATTGTGGATACAAGAGCAACTAATCATATGACTTCAGACTTAAAATTCTTAAGTAAATTTTCAGTTAATAAACTAGGCAATCATAGGACTGTACAACTGCCTAATGGAGATGAAACACAGGTTACACACACTGGTTTAAGTATTATATCTGATGAGAGTATTATGTCTAATGTGTTGTATGTACCACAGTTTAAGTTCAACTTGCTTTCAGTTTCAAAACTAACAAGAGAGCTACAATGTTTTGCTTCTTTCTTTCCTGACTTCTTTGTTTTTCAGGATCTCTTCACTAGGAAGGTGAAGGAGATTAGTAAAGAGGAGAATGAGCTATATTGGCTACTGAGTAAAGATGCAAGAAGACCTATCAACTTAGCTGCTCAAGAGTCTAATGGTGTATCAAGCATCAAACTAGATATAAGTCTTTGGCACAAAAGACTAGGATACACTTCTACTTCAATATTAAACAAGTTGTTTGCTACTGATTTTACTACTATTAGAAATTAAATAAGAGACTGTGTAGTTTGTCCCTGTGCTAAGCAGTGTAGATTATCATTCCAAACTAGTAGTATAAAAAGCAATAGTTGTTTTGAATTGATTCATGTAGACCTTTGGGGTCCTTACAAAACAGATACATATGATGTGAATAGTTATTTCTTAATAATTGTAGATGATTACTCAAGATATACATGGTTGTTTCTTTTGAAACAAAAGTCTGATGCTTGTGTGTCACTTCAATATTTTATGAATTATACTAGAAATCAGTTTTATCAAACTATAAAGATAGTTAGAACTGATAATGGAACTGAGTTCATTAACTCAATATGTGACCACTTGTTTAAGCAATTATGTATTATTCATTAAACTATATGTGAGTACACACCCCAACAGAATGGAGTGGCTGAAAGGAAACATAGACATATATTAGAAGTAACTAGGGCCATCAGGTTACAGGCTAATATACCTATTAAATTTTGGGGACATTGTGTCTTGGCTGCAACATATTTAATAAACAGGCTACCTAGTTCAGTTTTAAAGGGTAAAACACCATTTAGCAAATTCTATGATAAAGAACCTTCATTTGCTCATCTAAAAGTACTAGGGTTTTTTATGCTTTGCTAGAATGCCAAATCAATATGACAAGCTTGCATCAAGGTCTAGAGTTTCTATACATATGGGATATTCAGAGGTACAGAAAGGCTATATTTTGTATGACTTAACTGATAAAGTATTTTTTGTGAACAAGGATGTAATATTCAATGAAACAGTGTTTTCATTTGGCAAAGAAAAGACTACATCAGATCATGTGTTCAAAGACACTCATTCAATTTTAGATCACTCAGCTCAATGGTCCAGTATTCCTATTGGGATATCTACTCACCAATCTGACCAATGTACAGATGATGTAACTAGAGAAGAAGAACAACATAATGATGGGCCAAGGATTGGGTTGAATGAAGAACCATTGCAGATGTTTTTACAACCATCTACTGATAACAGACAATCAAATAGAAGGTCTGCAAGAAGCAGTAAACCACCTATTTGGATGAAAGATTTTGTGTCACTCAACATTCATAAGAATCCAGGTTATGGTATCCAAAAATATATGAATTATGATAAGATATCAGACAAGTATAGTGCTTATATAACTGCATTCTCAAACAATGTAGAACCAAAGTCCTATTCAGAAGCTGTCAAAGATCCAATGTGGATATAAGCTATGAAGGCTAAAATTGAAGCATTACAAAGCAACCACACTTGGGACATAGTAACTCTCCCTGAAGGCAAAACTCCAATAGGCTGCAAATGGATTTTCAAAGTAAAATATAAATCCACAGAAGAGGTAGAGAGGTTTAAGGCCAGGCTAGTGGCTAAAGGTTACAACCAACAAAAAAAATTGACTATCAGGAGACCTTTTCTCCTGTAGTAAAAATGAAGACTGTTAGAACTGTGTTGGCATTAGTTGCACAAAATCAGTGGCATATGCATCAACTGGATGTATTTAATGCATTTTTGCAAGGGGACTTATTTGATGAAATTTATATGGAAATGCCACAGGGGTTCACAAGCCAGGGGGAGAAGCAAGTATGTAGGCTTGTGAAGTCACTCTATGGGTTGAAACAAGCCCCTAGACAGTGGAATACTAAATTGTCCGAGGTACTATTGCAACTAAAGTTCAGACAAAGTGATTATGATCAGCCTATGTTCACCAAGAAAGATGAATCTGGAATAGTGATTATCCTTGTATATGTGGATGACATGCTAGTTACAGGAGACAGTCTAAAAGTTGTGGAAGAAACAAAAGAAAAGTCAAAACATGCTTTCAAAATGAAAGATCTTGGAGAACTGAGGTACTTCTTAGGTATTGAGTTTTCCAGGTCTGACCAAGGTATACTTATGCATCAAAGAAAATACACATTGAAACTCATATCAGATACAGGACTCGACAGTTCCAAACCAGCCTCAACTCCATTGGACACAAATGTCAAGTTAATAACTAAGCAATATGATGATTACATCAGATCAGAAAGCTCAGAAAATTCCAACACAAATGATCCACTAATAGATCAAGGAGCATACCAAAGACTGATAGGGAAATTGCTGTATCTAACTGTGATAAGACCTGATATAGCATTTGGGGTCAATACTTTAAGTCAGTTTCTTCAACAACCTAAAAAGTCTCACATGGATGCTGCTCTAAGGATTGTAAGGTATGTGAAGAACCAACCTGGTCTAGGCATTCTAATGTCCAGTAACAAGAACACTACACTAACAGCTTACTGTGATTCAGAGTGGCTGCATGTCCACATACTAGAAGGTCAGACTACCTAGTCAAATTTGGTGAATCCTTGATAGCTTGGAAATCTAAGAAACAAACTACAATATCAAAGAGCTCTGCAGAAGCAGAATACAAGAGTATGGCTGCCACAATGTCAGAGTTAATATAGCTTAATGGGTTGCTAAAAGAGTTGGGAGTGAACATGAAACTACCTGTGGATATCTATTCAGACAGCAAGGCTGCTATACAAATTGCAACTAACCCAGTCTATCACGAAAGAACCAAGCACATTGAAATAGATTGTCACTTTATAAGAGAAAAAATAGACAAAGGATTGGTGGCAAGAAGGTACATATCAACAAGAGATCAACCAGCTGATTTACTTACCAAAGGCCTCAATTCTGTACAACATTTATATCTTAATTCCAAGCTAGGAACTTGTAACATTTTCTCACTACCTAGCTTGAGGGGGAGTGTTGAAGGATAAAATAGTAACATCACTAGCTAGTTAGTTAGTCATCTTAGTGGTTAAGTTAGTTATAACTTCTAATCAAGAAGTTAGTTACACTAAGATTCCCTATTAACTCTCATTATATATATTTCTGTACACATGCTACTGGAAACACACTTGAATGATAATCAATGAGAATCTCTCTCTCTAATTCTTCTTCTTCCCTTCATTTCTCTAACAAGTTCATCTTCCATGTACATGTTTGCTAGGACGACTTAAAATATTTTTTAAGAAAAATTTCTCCAAAAATAAGTCATTCTCTAAATTATTAGTATTAGTAGTCTTAATTGACTTTGATTTCTTTAGATATTGAGAGTCTATGATACCAATAATTACATCTTAAATGGTTAAGTAGGAAAAGACATGAGTAATTTTTAATTAATGAAATGTAGTTTGTGTGTTCAACAGTTTGGACTACGCAAGCAAAAGATATTATTTTCTTTCGAGCTAGGTATATAATTTCCTGAAAGTCAACTAAACTCATGAATAAAAAACAAACTAAAATATGGGACCATACTTTATTTCTTAGTGCTAATTGTTGGGTTTTCTCTTTATGAAGCTTATCTTTCCAAAGTTCCACTAGAAGGTCCATATTTACAGATATTTTTTGAGCTGATAATATATACAAGTGCTCTGCCAAAAGTTTGAAGTAATTATTTATCCTTTGAGTTTTTTCAACCATGGAAGCTCCATCTGAGGCACAATTACCAAGAAGAACCGGAGGCTGGATCACCTTCCCCTTTATCATAGGTCTTTCCTCTCCTTTCTCTTTTGTACACGTCAAACTTTGTTCCTACACGATTTTTGATCAGGCATTTTTTATTTATTTTTATTGTTATTTTTAACTGTATGAAAAAACTCAAAAGCTCTAGTGCTACCATGCTATCTATGTAACTTTGTTTGTTGCGCATAGCCTAAAATATTTGTCACAAGTAATTTAACATGTTATAAAAGTTACGTATATATATTGACGCATAACTGGATTTTGACAAAAACAGCGAGCTCAGTAGGGTTGACCTTAGCATTTGGAGGTTGGACAAACAATCTTATTGTGTATCTGATTAAGGAATTTGATGTGGAGAGTATTGATGCTGCTCAGATATCAAATTTGGTTAATGGGGCTGGAGGCTTAACTCCTGTCGTTGCTGCAATTATTGCCGACTCTTTTCTTGGTTGTTTCTCTACCATTTGGATTTCATCCATCATCTCATTATTGGTAACTACTAGTACTATTTTATTTTGTGTGTACCTAACTTTGTTTGACCTTGTAAAATTGTTGTCTTTAGGGTGTTTGATTAAGCTTATTTTTCGTTAAATCAAGATATTATTGTTTATTTTCAAACTTCTATACAAGAAGAGTTAGCTTAACTAACAATTTTTTTTTTTTGTCTTCGACGTTCCTGTAATTTTTTTTTTATAAGTCATACTGTTTATTACTTTAAAACAAAATCTAGATTAATCTCCTCAACTTATGAATTTTTAGTTTATAAGTACTTTTGGAGCCCATTTAGACTGATTTAAAAAAAAGTAGCTTTTAAAAAGTAACTTTCTAAGTCAAAAACTTAAATGATTTTTAAGTAAAAAATAATAAGTAGGGAGATTAAATCATTTTAACTTATTTTTAAATTTGTCAAACACTTCCAAAAACTAAAAATGACTTAAAAGTAGATTTGATCAACTTTTAAACCAATCCAAACCAGCTCTTAGTTTGACTAGACATATGTTTTACCCCTCCCTGGGAGCTTCAACCCTTTTTGCTCCCTTGATGACTCAAACTCACAACTTTCGGGTTAGAAGTGAGGAGTGTTTACTTGTTGGTTTTTTGTGAATACTTGTAGGGCACAATCCTTTTAGCTTTAACAGCTACAGTTGATTCTTTGAGACCTAAACCGTGTGAAGTTGGTTCAACCTCATTTACCCCTAAACCAAAAGTTCAATATGTAGTACTCTATGCAGCAATAGTTCTGGCTACTCTGGGTAGTGGTGGTACCCGATCAACCCTTTCGACGATCGGAGCCGATCAGCTAGCTGATAAACCAAAGGATCAAGGGATTTTCTTCAATTGGTTCTTCTTCTTTTGGTATTCTGCTTCTGTAGTATCGTCCACAGCTATTGTCTATGTTGAAGATAACGTGAGTTGGAAAGCTGGATTTTTCATTTGTGCTGCGTCCAATATTGTAGCTTTACTCATTTTCCTAATGGGAAGTAGATTTTACACTAAATTTAAGCCAGAAGGGAGTCCATTCACCAGTTTGGCTCGTGTTATTGTTGCTAGTATTAGCAAAAGACAAGTTGCACTCCCATCGACTGCTGAGGATTTCTTCCAGGGATGTAACGTAGCACCTAAATCATTAGGTGTTGTACCTTCCAAGACCTTCAGGTATGTTTTGAAAAGATTGTCTACCTGATTTGCTTGAGATCATAATATTAAAGAATATTTTGATATATTCTACATATCTTTAGTCTAAGACGATAAGATTCAAAAATCTTCTTTACTTTGTTAAACTCTATGTCAAATCAAAATTAGACAAACAAATTAAAATGGAGTGAGTAATACATAAGGACATAAATATAAAAGTTTCTTTTATACTTTAAAATGTTATCTCGTCAAAGTAACACAAACGAAATGAGGGGATTATATGATCGTGGCATGATTAAATTTTGCAGTGGAAGTGCATGTGAAGATGTCAGCATATCTTTATGTTGGAAGATTTTTTTATAAATAATCTGTTTCGACAATGATATGAAGCACTTTTTTTGTTTTTATGGATCGATGTTTTCTCTACACTATTGGAGATTTGTTAATTAATTTTAGAGGAGACGTACTCTCACACGTCACAGGCAAGTTGATTTATTTGGTTCAAACAAGTAAAACCACTATATTTTGTTGTTGATAATATAATCACATGAGACAAAAATTTTGAACTTCCGCAGTAATAGTAATGCAGGTATTTGAACCGTGCCGCCATTATAAGTGAAGGTGACATCAAACCAGCTGGTTCAACAATTAATCGATGGAGACTTTGTTCAGTACAAGAAGTAGAAGATTTCAAAACCTTAATTAAAATCTTACCACTTTGGTCAAGTAGTTTTTTTCTTGGCACCACAATTGGCGTACAATTAAGTTTTTCAGTCCTTCAAGCCTTAGCTATGGACCGCCACGTTGGACCCAATTTCCAAATCCCAGCTGGATCCATACAAGTTTTTGTTCTCATATCTACTGCTCTATTCCTCGCCCTGTTCGATAAATTTCTCTTACCTATGTGGAAGAATTTGACAGGCAAATCACTTACAGCTCTCCAGAGAATTGGGATTGGACACGTGCTCAATTTTTTGAGTATGGGTATATCAGCCTTAGTCGAGTCAAAGAGGCTAAATATAGCAAAATCAAATGAAGGTTCCAATATTGTGCCAATGTCAGTTTTATGGCTGGTGCCACAATTAGTCATCCTTGGTATTTCAGAGGCATTTCAATATCCTGGACAAGTATCATTGTACTACCAAGAGTTCCCAATAACCTTAAAGAACATGGCGACCGCAATGATTTCTGTGCTTGTTGGTATATCATTTTACTTGGCTACTGCTCTAATTGATGTTGTTAGAAAGACAAGTACATGGTTACCAGGTAACATAAATAATGGAAGGCTGGACAATGTGTACTGGATATTGGTTGTAGGGGGAGTAGTGAACTTTGGTTACTATGTAACATGTGCTTGGTATTACAAGTATCAAAACCTCAACGAAGTGGATCATAATGAGACTCCTTCTGATGAGTGATCTGAGGATGAGATCAATTTTAATATCCTCAGACTTGTGAGTGTTTAGAGAGAGCAATAATTTATCATCAATCTGCAATTAGGGAAAAAACATTTGCAAATAACATGTTGTAATGTCAACTTCAGACAAAGATATATGAAGTTTTGGAACTCTTTAGCCGAATTTCAAACAACAACGTCTTAAGTTTTTGAATTGCTAGACTTGCTTGCTTTAATTTCCAAATTCACACTTAATACGAATATCCAAACTTCAGACAATATATTCATGTGTTTTACATTTTCATAAGGATTTTCTCCTTATACATTGTCTATCATATGATGATTCATTTTATCATCGTCAAGTGCGTTGACAAATTTTCCTGAATAACATTTAAACAAGAATGAAGGTGTGAGGTCTTGCATTACATATTTTAAACATACTCTGATATATGATTTCAATTTAATTTATTTTTTTATTTGTTTTTGATAAAAACGCTGATTTAAGATTATTTTTTTATAAAAAATTTCGAGAAAAACGCTGCGGGGCAGCGATGTTAGATTTTTTTTTTTTTTTGGATTAGTAGTCTTAATTGACTTTGATTACATTAGATATTAATTAAGAGTCTATGATACCAATAATTACTTCTGAAATGGTCAAGTAGGAAAAGACATAATAATTTTTAATTAATGAAATGTAATTTGTGTGTTCAACAGTTTGGAATACTCTAGCAAAAGATATTATTTTCCTTCGACTTTCGAGCTAGGTGATATTGAAATAATTAATATCTATTTTGAAAGTGAGAGTCTAATTAATTACTATATGATTATTTAGTACTCGAGTCATTTAATCGATATTCATTTGCGATTACGAATATTAATTAAAGGGAAGAAGCTGTCAACTGTCATGTAAAGCAGAAGACATATCAAATTAAATGAACTATTGCAATCAAAGTCAGTAAAACATACGTAACAAGTAGCGAAATTATACTAAATTGTAGTCATTAGTCAAATTTACAATTTAATATATAAAGTTGAGGGCCCTTAATTAAATCTTTGAAAAAGATTTATTCAATATTGTAATTTCTTCCCATTTTATTAAATTCTCATGAATAAGACAATGTGCTGTCCTTATCCTAATTGAGATATTTTTGAGTTGATATAATATATATATAAGTTCTCTCCCAAAAGTTTTGAAGTAATTATTTATTCTGTGTGTTTTTGAACCATGGAAGCTCCATCAGAGGCACAATTACCAAGAAGAACCGGAGGCTGGATCACCTTCCCCTTTATCATAGGTCTCTCCTCTCCTTTCGACCTGAACCTGATTCCTACACGATATTTGATCAAGCATTCGTTATTTATTTTTATTGCTATTTTTAACAACATTAAAAAACTAAACTCAAGTGCTACAATGCTATCTATGTTACTTTGTTTGTTGCACATAGCCTAATTATTTGTTACAGTAATTTAACATGTTATAACAAGTTACGTATATATATTGACGGGTACGTAACTTGATTTTGACAAAAACAGCGAGCTCAGTAGGGTTGGCCCTAGCATTTGTGGGTTGGACAAGCAATCTTATTGTGTATCTGATTAAGGAATTTGATGTGGAGAGTATTGATGCTGCTCAGATATCAAATTTGGTTAATGGTGCTGGAAGCTTAACTCCTGTCGTTGCTGCAATTATTGCGGACTCTTTTCTTGGTTGCTTCTCTACCATTTGGATTTCATCCATAGTCTCATTATTGGTAACTATCACTATTTTGTGTGTACCTAACTTTTGACTTTTAACTTTTTTTTCATGAATTACTTATTACTCCTCATATTCAACACTTGTATTCAATCAATGTATGACATAATTGTACTTGTAGGGCACAATCCTTTTAGCTTTAACAGCTACAGTTGATTCTTTGAGGCCTAAACCCTGTGAAGTTGGTTCAACCTCATGTACCCCTAAACCAAAAATTCAATATGTAGTACTCTATGCAGCCATTGTTCTAGCAACATTGGGTAGTGGTGGTACCCGATCAACCCTTGCGACGATTGGAGCCGATCAACTAGCCCATAAACCAAAGGATCAAGGGATTTTCTTCAATTGGTTCTTCTTCTTTTGGTATTCTGCTTCTGTTATAGCATCAACAGCTATTGTCTATATTGAAGATAACGTGAGTTGGAAAGCTGGATTTTTCATTTGTGTTGCGTCCAATGTTACTGCTTTACTCATTTTTCTAATGGGAAGCAAAATTTACGCTAAGTTTAAGCCAGAAGGGAGTCCATTTACCAGTTTGGCTCGTGTTATTGTTGCTAGTATTACGAAAAGACAAGTTGCTCTTCCATCGACTGCTGAGGATTTCTTCCAAGGATATAATGTAGTACCTAAAGAAGCATTAGCTGTTGTACCTTCCAAAACCTTCAGGTAATACATACTCCCTCCGTTTCAATTTGTTTGTCCTGCTCTTCTTTAAACTCCATTTCAAGAAAAGTGTACACTCTCTTCTTTTTTAATTTAATTTTTCAAATGTTATGTTTAAGTCTATTAGATTAAAAGAAAATTTTAAATATTTTTATTATAAGACACAAGATTCAAAAGTATTACTTATCTATTTTCTTAAACTTCGTGTCAAATTAAAACTAAATAAATAAATTGAAATAGAGAATATAAATGATTACGTATAGAGACAAGATATAAAAGTCTTTTTTATCTTTTAATGTGGGGTCTTGTAAAATTAACACACATAAAATGAGGGGTGTTTTATGATCGTGGGGTACTTTAATTTTTCATTGGAGGTCGATGTGAACTATTGTGAAGATTTCAGAATATCTTTATGTTGAAAGATTTCTTATAAACAGACTTTTTCGACAATTATATGAAGCACCTTTTTCTTTTTATGGATGGATGTTATCTCTAAACTATTGGAGATTGAATAATTTATTGTTAATTAATTTGGATCGAGACGTACTCCTACACGTCACGGGCAAGTTGATTTATTTGGTTAATTCAAACAAGTAAAACTACTATATTTTGTTGTTGATAATATACTCACATGAGACAAAAATATTTGTATGCTTGGTTTTCTATTATTATTTTAAGCTATTGACTTGTGAAAGATGATATTTATTTTTTTAAAAAAAGCTTAAATTATCAGGGAACGGACATTTTTGTGTATTAAGTTTTACAAATAAATAGCTATTAAGTTCCATATTTGTGACTATTTAGTGATACATTAATTAATTAAGTTGGGCACACGTGCTCTTGCTCTATGTAGAGTATCTTTTGTAGTATCTTTTGTGTGATAATAATGTTATCAATCAGCTTGAGTGTATCTTTTAACTTTTGTAGAGTATTGAAGTTGCTTATATATGATGCAGGTTTATGAACCATACCGCTATTATAAATGAAGGTGACGTAAAACCAGATGGTTCAACAATTAATCGATGGAGACTTTGTTCAGTACAAGAAGTAGAAGATTTCAAAACCTTAATTAAAATCTTACCACTTTGGTCAAGTAGTTTTTTTCTTGGCACCACAATTGGTGTACAATTAAGTTTTTCAGTCCTTCAAGCCTTAGCTATGGACCGCCACGTAGGACCCAATTTCCAAATCCCAGCTGGATCCATACAAGTTTTTGTTCTCATATCTACTGCTCTATTCCTCGCCCCGTTCGATAAATTTCTCTTACCAATGTGGAAGAATTTGACTGGCAAATCACTTACACCTCTCCAGAGAATTGGGATTGGACATGTGCTCAATTTTTTGAGCATGGGTGTCTCAGCCATAGTCGAGTCAAAGAGACTAAATGTAGCAAAATCAAATGAAGGTTCCAATATTGTGCCCATGTCAGTGTTATGGCTTGTGCCACAATTAGTCATCCTTGGTATTGCGGAGGCATTTCATTTTCCTGGACAAGTATCATTGTACTACCAAGAGTTCCCAATAACCTTAAAGAACATGGCGACCGCGATGATTTCTGTGCTTGTTGGTATGTCATTTTACTTGGCTACTGCTCTAATTGATGTTGTTAGAAAGACAAGTACATGGTTACCAGGTAACATAAATAATGGAAGGCTGGACAATGTGTACTGGATATTGGTTGTAGGGGGGGTAGTGAACTTTGGTTACTATGTAACATGTGCTTGGTATTACAAGTATCAAAACCTCAACGAAGTGGATCATAATGAGACTCCTTCTGATGAGTGAAATCAATTCTAGTATCCTCAGACTTGCGAGGTACAAGATTCATGGAGTTCAAACCTTTATGAGATCAAACTTCAGGAATGATTCATGTTGTTAAAATTTTCATAATTGAAGTGTGATGTTTTGCCAGGGTTTTAAGCTCCCTAAACAATATTATTAATTGCTGATTCAACTTTTATACGAGAGTTAGCCTAACTAACTAAACCATTTGTCTTATCAATTATTTACCTTATACTAATTAATGACTTGTCTCTTTTCCACGAGGAAGGCTACTTTAGCACCATTAGGAAGTTGTTGACTGCTGGATATGAAGAGCCTATTTAGATTGACTTAAAAAAGTAACTTCTTGTATTCAATCATTGTATGACATAATTGTATATTTATAGAACCATTTTATTTTTCTACACTTGTAGGGCACAATCCTTTTAGCTTTAACAGCTACAGTTGATTCTTTAAGGCCTAAACCATGTGAAGTTGGTTCAACCTCATGTACCCCTAAACCAAAAGTTCAATATGTTGTACTCTATGCAGCCATTGTTCTAGCAACATTGGGTAGTGGTGGTACCCGATCAACCCTTTCGACGATTGGAGCCGATCAACTAGCTCATAAACCAAAAGACCAAGGAATTTTCTTCAATTGGTTCTTCTTCTTTTGGTATTCTGCTGCTGTTATAGCATCAACAGCTATTGTCTATGTTGAAGATAACGTGAGCTGGAAAGCTGGATTTTTCATTTGTGTTGCAGCTAATGTACTTGGTTCAGCCATTTTCCTAATGGGAAGCAGATTTTACGCTAAGTTTAAGCCAGAAGGGAGTCCATTTACCAGTTTGGCTCGTGTTATTGTTGCTAGTTTTACGAAAAGAAAAGTTGCACTTCCATCTACTGCTGAGGATTTCTTCCAGGGATGTAATGTAGTACCTAAAGCATTAGCTGTTGTACCCTCCAAGACCTTCAGGTAATACATGCTCCCTCCGTTTCAATTTGTTTGTTTTAGGCAAGTCTGTTTCAATAAAACCACTATATTTTGTTGTTGATAATACTCACATGAAACAAAAATTTGGAACTTTGCCTATTGACTTTTGAAGTATGTCTTTTTTTAAATAAGCTTAAATTATGAGGGAACGGACATTTTTGTGTATTAAGTTTTACAAATAAATAGCAATTAAGTTCCACATTAATTAAGTTGGGCACACGTGCACTTGCTTTACATAGAGTATCTCTTTTTGTATGATAACAATGTTATCGGATCATTAACTTTCGTAGAGTATTGAAGTTGCTTATATATGATACAGGTTTTTTAACCATGCCGCCATTATAAGTGAAGGTGACGTAAAATCAGATGGTTCAACAGCTGATCGATGGAGACTTTGTTCAGTACAAGAAGTAGAAGATTTCAAAACCTAAATTAAAATCTTACCACTCTGGTCAAGTAGTTTTTTTCTAGGCACAACAGTTGGCGTACAAGCAAGTTTGTCAATCCTTCAAGCCTTAGCAATGGACCGCCACATAGGACCCAATTTCCAAATCCCAGCTGGATCCGTATTCGTTTTTGTCCTCATATCTACTGCTCTATTCCTTCCCCCGTTCGATAAATTTCTCTTACCAATGTGGAAGAATTTGACTGGCAAATCACTTACACCTCTCCAGAGAATTGGGATTGGACACGTGCTCAATTTTTTGAGTATGGGTGTCTCAGCCTTAGTCGAGTCAAAGAGGCTAAATGTAGCAAAATCCAATCAAGGTTCCATTATTGTGCCAATGTCAGTTTTATGGCTTGTGCCACAATTAGCACTTAATGGTATCGCGGATGCATTTCATTATCCTGGACAAGTATCATTGTACTACCAAGAGTTCCCAACAACCTTAAAGAACATGGCGACCGCGATGATTTCCGTGATTCTTGCTATATCATTTTATTTGACTACTGCTCTAATTGATGTTGTTAGAAAGACAAGTACGTGGTTACCAGGTAACATAAATAATGGAAGGCTGGACAATGTATACTGGATATTGGTTATAGGGGGAGTAGTGAACTTTGGTTACTATGTAACATGTTCTTGGTATTACAAGTATCAAAACCTCAACGAAGTGGATCATATTGATTCTCCTTCTGATGAGTGAAATCAATTCTAGTATCCTCAGACTTCTTGCAATTAGTAAAAAAAATAATTCAAATTACATCATGTTGTCCTACTTTCTTTTAACCGCTCCATATTTCAACTTCAGACAAAAATATATGAAGTCTTGAAACTTTTAGGCCTAATTTTTGAACGTCTCAAGTTTTTTGGATTTCTAAATTTGCTTGCATCTCAAATTCACACTTCAATACGAATATTTGATCTTCAGAAAATATTCAAGTGTCTAACGTTTTCATAAGGATTTTCTCCTTACACATTGTCTATCAATGATGATTCATTTTATAATCGCTAAGTGCGCACAAATTTTCCTGAATAACATTTAAAAGAAGAGCGAAGGTGTGAGGACTTGCGTTACATATTTTGATCTTACTATGGAGTATAATAAAACTACAATTATATCTTAGAGTAATTTTTAAATCTTATTTTCGTATATAATAAATATTTTCCTAACATTTGCTTACATAACTTTTACATGTATGCCTTATGAAAGTTCTGATTATAATCTCGATTAATTTTTTTTTAAAAAATTGTTTACAAAATACACTAATTTCACACCCCACGATGCGCGGGCAATTTATTTAGTCCCTTAAAATGGAAGCATTTTTGTTGATCATGCACTGCTTCTCCTTGGCCCGGCAATGTATTGAAAAAAAAGTATTTTGGTTTGTGTGGCTTCCATTTTCCACTAAATCATGTTCCCAAAGTGGATCTTAAATTCTCATTATCTTTAAATAATGTATTTTTATTTTTATTTATTTATTATATTAAAAATATTTATTTATTTTATTCAGATAATTTAAAAATTAAGAGCTAATTTATTATTTTATATTCAGAGCCTAGAAAAGTCTTATGGAGTATTTGTAATAAGAATTCTCAGTTGACATAGGTATGGTTTCTACAGATCTGATCATGGATCAGGGAGAAAGTAGTACGAAAAGTACTAAACTTGAAGAGGTTGATATGCCTCAAAATCTTGATCT
>JAJONR010007870.1:0-11029 GCA_029582245.1 Solanum etuberosum
TGAGTCCAAATCTCGGACTCATCGCCCAGTGCTCTTGGCAATCTTCAGGCTCGCCCTTCTTCATTTCTTCATCTTGTTTTGTTCCATTTTGCCTGTTAGTGTTTTTGTTTTGCTCCTCAATCCATATACCTGAAAATCAAGGCATTAACATCAGTTTATAGCATAAATTAGGCATTTTAGGACACTAAATCTATCAAAACAAAGCCCTAAATGAGTCCAAATCTCGGACTCATCGCCCAGTGCTCTTGGCAATCTTCAGGCTCGCCCTTCTTCATTTCTTCATCTTGTTTTGTTCCATTTTGCCTGTTAGTGTTTTTGTTTTGCTCCTCAATCCATATACCTGAAAATCAAGGCATTAACATCAGTTTATAGCATAAATTAGGCATTTTAGGACACTAAATCTATCAAAACAAAGCCCTAAATGAGTCCAAATCTCGGACTCATCGCCCAGTGCTCTTGGCAATCTTCAGGCTCGCCCTTCTTCATTTCTTCATCTTGTTTTGTTCCATTTTGCCTGTTAGTGTTTTTGTTTTGCTCCTCAATCCATATACCTGAAAATCAAGGCATTAACATCAGTTTATAGCATAAATTAGGCATTTTAGGACACTAAATCTATCAAAACAAAGCCCTAAATGAGTCCAAATCTCGGACTCATCAGTTGTACCCATTTTTCTTAGACTTGTTGAAATTTAGATGTTTTGGTACATTGACTTTCATATTTTAGGGGTTGTTCTTCCGCATTAGTTTGGTTATTTTTGTTAAACCTTTAGAGTTTATGGGAACTCTATATGATTTCTGTATTTAAATCTGCTTTCGTATCTTTAAATGTTTAGTTTTGGGGTTAGTTGGTTAGTATTAATGGTTCTCCCACCGAAGGGCTAGTGTGGATGTCAGTCACGACGGTCTGGGTCGTGACAGATCCATATTTATTCTCTTATCTTTTCATTCTTTTGTGGTTGAACTACTACTAGAAAATTGACTTAGCTATCACAGAATACCATTGTGCCATGGTCTTCACAGGTACTACAACACCTCTTTGACAACATTTTTAATATATAGTGTGCTAACATTAGCTTTTGCAGTTCTGCAATTTCTACTCTCGGGCATAAGTCGCATAATTTTCGGATAGCTCAGATTATCTAAATGTGTTTTATATGTAGGATTAGAGTCGTCTACATTTTTTTACTTGAATGGTAGAGTAGGTGACACTTATTTTTCTTGATATCCTAGAGTTCATATAGTGTAATGACTTTTAATTGGTTTCACAAGAAAAATATATGACAAAAATAATGTAAACAAAATTGAAAATTACTTGCAACATATATGTTGACAAATAAAAGCATTGTGCTCCATGAACCTGGAATAATAAATGAACAACAACGTGCCAATAGAAATATGTTACGTCATACTAGATATGTAGAAATATAACTAGAAAGAAAACAGCTACTTCTATCGTAACAACTAGCTAAAACAGTTGTATCATAAAGGTGTGACTCTTGCAACATTCAAATTTGTATTCTTCTGAGTTGAGTCATGATAGAAACCAAACTGTGCTTCCAACTTCTAATCCTTTGTTAGCTAGATAAAAGTATAAAAAGTTAAATTTTCACATACTGTCGCTTGTACATATAATGATATACCTTCATAAATTGATTTACCATAATTTACGCTACTTTCTCTTCTACCATTTCGTAGGACATGCTTTTGCGGCTACACAAATAAATGCTTGCACCTCTATCTTTGAAGTGGGTGAGTCGAGGGAAAATAACTTGAATTAATTTATTAAGTTCCATGTGTCTAAATATTGTCTGTCTGAATACCAGTATCAACATCAAGTGAATATGGTATACCAGAAAAGTTGTTCCATCTCCACTGATTACTTTAAATAGATGTATGTCTATCTTTGCTAAGAAAGTATGACATTTAACTTAATTTGTTTATAACAATAATAACAATTTACCATCTATAGGTAAAAAAAAAGATTAGAAATGAATTTACAGAATGATAATCTATTACCAAAGGATGACTCTTCACTGTGCAACAAGATAGTGAAGCTTACATTTCATTTCTATTCGTCCAATTAAATAGACTATTTACTTGCTTTTAAAGTTGATACAAGTTCTTAATTTGAGGGTGATAGAAATGATGGATGATTATGCTCCATAGTTAGAAATTGATCTTAGAAAGATGTTTTAATTTGCAGGTGTGATGCACCTCTAAAATTGAAAAGTTAAAAGTCCATTGACCTTGACCCAAGCGCCGCAATAAAAAAGTAAATTTTCATATTGTAGGTGTTCTGTGGTATTAGAAACTTTTCCCCTCATGTTCGCAGGTTAGCTTCATGGTCCCTATGAATTAAAAAACTCAATTAAATTAGAAAGGTGATTACATGTTCTATGGTGATATTTAGTAAAAGTAAGTTTTCTCTTATTTCGGACATAAGTACCACCCGAATAAATATTATCACTTAAATAATTTTAAATGACAGTTTCTTGAATGATGCTAATTGAAATGAAGAAGTAGTGTTGATAGATTAAAAAAAACTCTAATTTGAAGTTTCTAGCACTTTGGTGTACATTTGACAAGGATAACCCCATGTTTTTGATGATGAATCCTAATCTTAAAATGACATTAACTTAAATTGTCTTAAATTTCATAAGGATATATGAATTTTGATATAGTTGGTAACATCTTTTGAGTTATCTGTTGATTTTTTTGTTTTCTTTTTGTTGGTAACGAGAAAGAATAGAATGATTTTCGCATGTTAAATTCCAAATTTGGAAGATGATAACATAACTCGACGAGGACAAGTAGCAGTAATAAGAATCGCTATGATTATATGCTTACAGTTTTACTTTCTTTATTAAGATGCATAGTGGACCTTTTGTTTCAGTTTCTTTACTAAAGGATTTGTGAGTGTGCCTACTTCATATTACAGGTATCTCTTGACTCGAGGACTACAACTTTTTGACTTTTCATTTTATTGTATCTTGATATTAGCTCACACATACAATATGATAGAAGACAAGAAAGTTTTCATACGCTGTATTAAGATGAAAGGCTGAAATTGATGGTAAAATAATTGGTTGGTTTTGGAGTTGGTGACTAATCATACTGAAAGTATGATGTTAATGATGGTTTTAAAGAAAAAAAAGTACTCTTTGGTGGTAATAAGAATAACCTAATTCAGGTTGGTAAGAGGATGAGTTTCAATAGTTCTGATTTCTATTGTGCATATTGAGGGTGATGCAACTTTTCATTCACAAAATTAGAAGTTTAATTTGGTTACTTCATATATTAGAGAGAGAGAGAAAGAGAGTTGAATGTTTTGTTCATATTTCCTAATGTATTTTATTTAGTTACCTTGTGAGATGATATAGTATAAGATATTGATCAAAAACATTATTTATGAATATGTTAATACCACAACATTTCATAAATTATCCCAAATTATTCCTATGTGAGTAACACTTCATTAATTATTACTAGGCATAAACCACTGACAATTCTTTTACTCGATGTTTAAATGTATAGCATACTGTAATAAAAGAAAGATTTAACTTTCAGATGAGAAAAAAGAGAAGTGCTCACGATCAGATGTCTTTCATGCAAAGTCTCCTTTATTTAATGGCTCATCATATATGAGTTGAGAATGTGTGTTGAATTCCATTGTAGTGTTGATTTCTTTGTTTTGCTTTAATGTTTTGGTTTAGTTTCTTTTACTTTTGAGCTATGAAAGGTGGTGATCATTTTACTTAAGTTATAAGTGTATATAAAATTCCATTAAAGGTTCTACAATAAAACTAGATTTTTGTATTAAAACATTTGATTATGAAGTTGCTTTATAAATAAATTTATTTGTTTAACAAAATGCAGATCTTCATGTATTTGTAGAAAAATTATGGACAGGAGCTTTTGAGACTATCAGCTATGAAAATAAATTTTGTGCTTCAACAAGTGAGAGAGTTGGAAATCTTATATTTGGACATATCTTTGCATCAATAATATATCTGTCAATATGTATGTCTTGGTGTATTTTTAACAAATGTATTTATGAATGTTCTCCTCAATTAAGGGATGTTGAATTAGTTTTTTACTACTATCCTTTGTGATAAAATAACTATCTTTGCAGTCGTACTTTACAAACTACCGGATTCTATCTATCATCCCATAAATCAAATAAATCCCTTCCTTTGCTCGACTTTTCTTAATATTTTTGATTTTTGAAAATTGGTTTTGTTACTATATCAATGTCTCATTATTCTATCCCATAAATTCAGAATATTAGATTAACTCTTGAATAACTATTTGTATTTATATATTATATGAAAAAACTATCTATATCTATAAATTAATTTATGGAGAACTGATTTGAAATCTCTTTTTGACAAATATTTTTAAACATTTGAGATTCTTATTGTAAAATAAAATTAAAAAACATAAATAACTTAAATTATAGTTAGCTACTAGTTAAAAATAATAAGGTGGCATTTCACTTTGAAAATAAAATTATTTTTTTATTTTTTACAATAAAACATGACTAATCGGCTATTAAATATAGTAATTATTTTTCTCATATTTGATTTTTTTGTAAACAATTCTAAAATGACCATAATATCAATCAAATTACCATGATATCCAAAGCAAGCCAAAAGTTTAGTATCAGTTGTTCCTATCCCAGAAAAAAATAGATGATATTAAATGGTTATCACTCAGAATTCATCATAACAAAATAATAATTTAAAAAAAAATACAAAACTCATAACCATAGTTATAAATAAGTCACTTATTCAAAATTTAATTTCAACTATTATATGCTTGTCTATATATGTAAACTCAATATCCACGACATATCATAAGAAAAAAATTCAAATAGATATTAATTAAATTCTATTTGATATTAATAAAAAATTTCATATCATCATAAAAGCATTCTTCCTCATCCAAAAATAAATTAATTAAAAGTGGACAAGAAAATTACGTACCTATAAAACTTATTGCTCAAATGTTGCCACATTCTATAAATATCCATGACATATTACAAGAAAAAAAAATCAAATAGATATTAATCAAATTCTGTTTGATATTAATCAAATTTTTTATATCATCATAAAAGCATCCTCCCTCATCCAAAAATAAATTAATATATAAAAATTATAATTTTGAATACATAAATTTTAAATTATGATTTGGTATCTCTGTATTCATTCATTTTATTCTCCTATTAATATCCATGTGTGTTAGACTAATTGATCTTGTGCTCATCAGAGTGTAAAGCCATATGTTTAAACACAATGTGTGTCAACGTAAACAATTTAATTTAAATTCATTATATGATTTTTTTTTACTTTACATATACTCATTTTGCTCTCATTTCTAGCTAGTAAATATAGGTTGATGATTATAACCTACCACGTACGGTACTGTAAATTAACGTTTTGTTAGAAGAAGATTGTTCAAGTCTTATATAGAGTTCGAAAATCTCATTCATCACCCCCTCTTTTCCTTCATGCCTAGACCCTTTTTCAAACGTGCACAATCATGGATCGAACGTATTTTCACCAATATTCAATCAATACGAGATCGAGTTATTTCCACTCCCTCAATCGATCCACCGAAGGCCCATAATAGATGAGCCTCACTTGGATATCATCGATGTTGGACTTAACTCATAAAAACTATAGCTTAAAAAAAGAAGAATTATCCAAATCTTATAAAAAGTTCCGAGATTTATCCCTCATTGATGTGAAATTCTTTCTATCCATCGATATAGTTAATTTGACAATTTTTTCTGTTTCTTTTGGAAGAATTATATAACATTAGTGTGCACGTGATATTGTCTTGTGAACAAACGACCAAAATATTTTTAGTTTTTCATTCATACGATTCTTTATGTTTTTTTATTTAATCATTGTATGCGTGAATAATGAGATTGTTGCCTTTAGCTAGGAAGTTTCCATTAGAGTTTTTTTATTAATTTCATTTTTAAAATTATTTTGGAATGAAAATGATTTAATCATTCCCATTCACATTTGCTCCCTCTCTGGTGGACAATAAACATTCTTGGATTTTAAAATATATTTCACGCACTTAAATGTAAACTTTTGAATCAGTGATTTTAAATTAAATATATGTATTTCATTCGTTCACTTTTAATTCTCCACTATATATATATATATATATATATATATATATATATATATATATATATATACTAAGAATATATATGTTCACTTTTTACTTTGTCTAGTTTAATTTAGAAATCAAGAGATAATTTATCAGTTAATTTATAATTTATCCTTATTATTAATTATAGTCATTTCTAAAAGCGTTAAATTTATTATATTCAAATGGTGATATAGTAAAATTTTTATTTAATGTATTATTCTTTTAAGGGGTGTGCCAAGTATACTTGACAAGTGATGGACGGAGGGAGTAGAATATACTCCCTCCGTCCAACAATAGTTGTCCATTATACTATTTTGGAATGTCCAACAATATTTGTCCACTTTATGAAATCAATGGATAATTTTATAATTAGTTCCTAATTTACCCTTATCATTAATTATAGTCATTTTCCTATTACATTTTTTCAAGATATTATATATACTCCCTATGTCCCTAATTACTTGTCCACTTTTGAATTGACACACCTATTAAGAAAACAATGATAAACATAATGAGTTTACCATTTTGCCCCTATTAATTATGAAGTGGATGAATTAAAAATTTAAGATTTTCAAAAAAAATTACCTTTTTCAAAGTAATAAATTGAGGATATAATAGGTAATTATTTTTGTCCTTTCTTGATTTTTCAAAATGGAAAAGTAAAAGGGACAAGTGAAAAAGGAAATATGAACAAGTAATTGGGGACAGATTGTAACACCTCAGAAATTTTTTGTGCTAAGACTCGAGCCATTCTTCGTTGTGAGTAAGATTTTACGGAGGAATTTAAAATTTTCTTAAGTTTTAAGGTCGCTAGATGTAGATCCTTGAGTTCCAAAAAGAATTGAAGAGAATTCATTCAAGTCATTCCTAGGTTCTTCTAAGTTTGGGTCAACTTCAAACAACCATAACTTTTAGTGCAGGATGAGTTAGGAGACCCATAAGATATCAAATGAAAGGTATTGGAATCCTCTTTCCAACGCCGCCGAGTTTGCTAATTTTCAAGCTCGTATGAGGGAGATATGCCCGTTTGAAGTCGGGAGTTCCAATTAAGGAAAGTTACCGGAAAACATGAGGGGTAATTTGGTCTTGTCCTTACCCAATCAGATTTAAGTGTTTTTGGTAAGGTTTTAGGAGTTTAAACTGATTGGAATCAGTTTTAGTTATTAATAAATTATGCTTAGGGTTTTGTGAGGAGTTCAAGAAGAGGAAAAGAGGAGAAAAGGGAAGAGCGTTCAAGATTTTTGAGATTCTTCGAGGATTTCGTCAAGGATTTTATCCTAAGAGGTATGTAAGCTTTCATAGTGTTGGGTTCGTTCACCCACACGTCAATTATGAGTTTCTTTTGCGAATCTATCTATAAATATTGAACAATTTAAGTTCTTGATGAGTTTTCTTGAAATTCCATTCGTAATCTTGAAGCGTTGTTTTCGTTCTTGAATTAGGATGGGTTGATGAGTTCTTGAGATGAAAGGTAGGAGTTTGAGAGTTGTTTTTGAGTAGATTTTTGTGTACTTATATTAGGTATTAGAATCTAAGTAAGGTGGGAAGAAACCATTTGATTCTAGGAGAATTAGGGCTAGAAAACGAGCAAAAAAATTCGTCGCGGTTTTTTTCTTTGGGCAAGGGCTGGCGCGCTGCCCCACCAGAGCGCCAGAGAAGTGTGTCCATAGGATAGGGGCTGGCGCCCTGCGCCACTCAGTGCGCCAGAGTTGCCTTCCCCCACCCCTTCTCCGTCGTTTTTGTAACACCCCGAAAAAAAAATTGAGCTAAGACTTGAACCACCCTTCGTAGTGAGTAAGTTTTTATCAAGGAATTTAAATTTTTCCTTAGTGTTAAGGTCACTAGATGTAGCACCTTGTGTTCCAAAAAGAACTAGAGAGAATTCATTGAAGTCATTCCTAAGTTCTTCTAGATTTTGGGTCAATTTCAAATTACCATCATCATCAGTACAAGATGGGTTAGGTGGCCCATAAGATGTCAAATGAAAGTTCTTCGAATTATCTTTCCAACGCCATCGAGTTTGGTAAATTTCGATCTTGTATGAGGGATATAAACCCGTTTGAAGTCGGGTTGTCCAAATTAAGAAAGTTACCCGAAAATAGTAAGGGGTATTTTGGTCTTTTCCTTATCCAATCAGATTTAATTCATTTTTAGTAAAGTTTTAAGGGTCTAATCCGATTAGGTTCAGTTTTATAATCCTAATATACGCCTAGGGTTTTAGTTGAGAGTTCAAGAAGAGAAAAGAAGAAAAAATAGGAGAAAAGAGGAAAGGATCAAGGCGTTCGTCGAGGTTCTTGAGTTTTGTTGGGGATTTTAGCCATGGGTTTGATCCCTAAGAGGTATGTAAGTTTCCATAGTGTTGGGTTCATTCACCCACACACCAAACATGATTTTCATATTCGAATTCGTCCATAAAGATTGAAAGATTTAAGTTCTTGATAAGTGTTCTTGAAGTTTCATTCTAAATCTTGTTTTGTTGGGGTTTTGATGATTTCTTGAGATGAAAGTAAGTGTTTTGAGGGCTTTATTTAGTATATTAGTGTTTACTTATGTTGAAAAATCAAATCCAAGTGATTGGGGAAGAAACCGTTCGAATCTAGGCGAACTAGGGTGAGAAAACGAGCAACAAAAGTCGTCGGGGTTTTCTAGGTTGGGGCCTGGCGCCCTACGCCAACCAGTGCGCCCCAACCACACCTCTGTAGGTATGATAATGAGAATAATCGTATACACGAGTTCCATATTGTTATGTAGACCCTTGAGTCGAGTCGTTCATTCCCATAAAATCCGCATGGACTCCATAAATTGAGTATCTTTGAGAGTAGTATCTTCAAGTTCTGAGTCTTGAGTATTGAGTTCCTAATCCCTTTTTGAGATTTTATTCCTATCCACTACTGACTTTTCACACTTCTTAAGAAACTATAAATAAAAGAGTAATTTTACTATATCATCCTTTGAATATAATACTCCATCTGTGTCACGACCCGATCCTACACCTTGGACGTGGCCGGCACTCGAGAACCATTGTTGGTCTCCAAGCGAACCCTCATCCTTGCTGACTACAAGCGGAAGCCTAACTCAAGCATACAAAACCTTAAAAGACCGAATTAAATTTCATTGAACTCAAATACTCAACCTCTTTAAAAGTCTGTACAAACTATTATTGGACAGAGGGAGTGTATCAAATATCCTTTAATCTTGTGGTATTAAAAACATGCCTCATGGAAAATTGAAATTAATGAGTTGTTAAAAAAAGAAAGAGACATTCATTTTGAAATAGATTAAAAAAAGAGTAAGACAAACAAATCGAAACAACTGAAATAATAAATTTATGTTATTCTTTTTGTGTGTACTTTTCTTTGTAAAATTTGAATAATATTCATGGTTATAATTAAAAATCAAAACCAAACCACTATCAGAACCAAATCGATTAAAAAATTGAGATTTGGTTTGGTTAAGTTTGGTTTTAATTTTTTAAAACTGATAATATTTTAGTTTGGTTTTAATTTTACTAAAAAATAACCGCAAAATAATCAAACCTATAATTTAGATTTCTAAAATTTATAATTATTTATATATTATTCATAAATATAATATAAATATTTTCTTAAATTTAAAATTTTAACTTCACCATTTTCTCAAGCCCAACACTTAAATATTAGCCCAACTATTACAATCCTAAGTCCAAGTTCTTCGAAATTCATTACTTTAGTCTTTACCTACCTTACATACCTCACATAAGATAATTACACTTTCTCTTAATTGAATCACTTTATTCGTGTAATGATAACTCTAGTATTGCTTACTTGAACCGACAATAGCTTTTCTGTGGATTCTTCATGTACTGGGTGTTTGTGTCTATCGAGATATGTATGTCCTCAAAAAAATTATTACTTTCAAACCGATAAAACCAGAAAAACTGAACCAAATAGAACAAAACCGACAATAACCAAACCAGCGGTTATTTTTTTTGTTTGGTTTGATTTGATTTTAAAATTTTAAAATACCGACTAAATTGTTTTGGTTTTGGCTTTAACCAATGTAACACGCCCGATTTTTTTTAAACTAAGACTAGAACCATCCTTCGTTGTGAGTAGAATTTTACCAAGGAATTTAAAATTTCTTAAGTATTAAGGTCAGGTCATTATATATAGCACCTTGAGTTCCAAAAAGAATTAAAGAGAATTCATTCAAGTCATTCCTTAGTTCTTGTATGTTTTGGGTCAACTCCAAATGACCATAACTTTCAGTACATGAGGAGTTAGGAGACCCACAAGATATCAAATGAAAGAACTATAAGTCCTCTTTCCAATGCCACCGAGATTGCTAATTTTCAAGCTCGTATGAGAGAGATAAATCTTTTTGAAGTCAGGCTATCCATTTAAGGAAAGTTACCCGAAAATAGGAGGGGTATTTTAGTCTTTTCCTTACCCCCACTTATTCTAAACGTGAATTACACCCAATTAATGGTCTAAACTGATTAGAATCACTTTCATTCATCCCCAAAAGTGTTTAGAGTTTGAGAGAGAAGATTCAAGAGGAGAAAAAGTTCAAAGTTTCAAGCGTTCGTTCAAGAAATTCAAGATTTCGCAAAGAACCTAGTTCTTTGAGGTATGTAAGCTTCCATAGTGTTGGGTTTGTTCACCCATACGCCAATCATGAGTTTCTTTTGCGAATCTATCCATAAATATTGAGCAATATAATTTCTTGATGAGTTCTAGATAAGTGTTCTTGAAGTTTCCTTATCGATTAAGTTTTGATGTAAGATTCTACTTAGATCAACTTCAAACGACCATATCTCTTAGAATATAAAGAGTTACATGGGCCATAACCTATCAAATTAAATATATTTGAATCTACTTTT
>JAJONR010007871.1:0-29836 GCA_029582245.1 Solanum etuberosum
GTTTTCGGCCCCCCCCCCCCCCCCCCCCACACACACACACCCAAAAAACACTTTTTCTTCATTAATCATCTGGATGATTGAATGAAATTCACTCGTCTGTTTATCTGGCTGATCTTCTTTGTTAAGATCACATTATTACATTGGTAAAGAACTAAATATATTGATCTGATATTTAATGGATAGTAATCAGCTCTAAAAATATATGCTGTCAATAGATTTCATCAGCTATCTGTGGGGTATAATCTGAACTGGAGTACATATCTTCAAAATATATATACTTGAATGTGCAAGACCATTTAATAGAAAATACAGTTCCTTTAATTGGTAACTGAATTGGTGATTAATGCACCCTGATTTTATGAATATACTCATTTTGTGTTAACAATGGCAGATTAGTTCAAGCACAGAACCAGGAGTTTTATTGTTATATCTGGATTGAAACCCTAGTAAATATATTAAATCTTCTAATGGTCACTTGGATCTTCCAAGGTGCCTATATATCTTCATGTATTACCAATCAGTTCTTCTCTAAATAATATATATTTCTGGAGTTAGTACATGTAGTTTATTTATAAATCAAATTGCTATATTGTGTTGAGCAGCTACGCAAACAGTACCCAGATTTACACGTCTACACATATGGTGCTCTCCCATGTGTGGGTCTGGTGGTAGCAGATGCTTGTTCAGAATTCATTACCAGGTATTGCCAGTGTGTGATTATCTGTGACACAATTAAGTGTTGCTGCTCATATGCTATAAAATTAACTTCCGTTCTTGTTAACATCATTTCAGCATTGTAAACAATGATGAATTTTCAGCGCGCCTTTCAGTAGCATCAATTATGAGACTTCAAGCAGCTGCACTTAAGGCACTATCAGAAGATGGCACTATTGATATTACAACAATTCTTAAACTTGCTCATCACTTTACTTCATTGACTGTCTGTCAGAAAAGCATGAACGACGGAGAATCGTCAGTGAATTCTTTGACAGCAATGTCAAGTTGTACAAACCAAATCAACCATAGCCAACTTGAAAATGGTACTACTGAACTTTTTGAATTTGCCATATGAATACATGCCTCATTTAATCATGTTGTGTCTGGTTAACTGTATTTGTCTGCAGCTTCTTCTATTTGTAACTATTTCATGCAAAAGTGCTACTGCTATTTCTGCAGGATTGGCAAAGCGTGAAGCAGGATCCTCTGTTTTGCATGACATAGATACAGATTTTAGCTGTGATGATGAAATCATTTCAACTGAATCATCAAATCGTTTCAGCAGTCCTTTCAATTGCTCCACTTCTGATTCAAATCCATTTACTGATCCTTTAACTGAATTTATGGAGGCTGTTCCATCTTCGGAAAATAAGTCATCATTGAGTATCCCAGAGTTGTATTTACCTGGTCTTGTTATCCATATTGTGCCACAGAAGGATGGTCTTCATAAACCATTATGGAAGCGCTGGAGAAGTTGGGAGAGAAGATGCAGGTTTAGGGCGTATGTAGCGAAAAGAGAAGCATTCAAAGATATAATAGTATCACCATACATGTTCCTGGACCATCTACCTTGGAGGTATTTGAATTAGCATATTTTATTTTTGTTTTCAAAATAGATTTTCCGTAGACATAATACTAACATCTACTTCTTCAGATGTCAGAATGCACTGGAAAGCATACTGAAGACTGGACAACTTAAAACGCCAGATGATGCATCTGAAATTGTGTGATTGCTACTAAAGCAGTGGCTTTAGGCCCCAAAAATTCAGTTACGAAAACATAAGGAGATATACAACCACATCTGATGAAGGCATTGTAAAATGACATGCCTTATATGACATATACTTTTAAGTTATACATACCCTCGAGCTAGGTATAATTGGTTGATAGATGGATATCTATTTACATATGTATATGAGTACTACTATGACTTTTCAGTTTTAATATTGTATGCCCGATGTGTCATTTAGGTTTCAGATTGATTTTTGTACTTGTTTATTGTTGTCATCTTTCATATGCTTGCTTGAAGTTAGGCAAAAAATGCATATAGTTAGTTGTTATAAAGACCTCATATGTGTTCTTTTGTTATTACTTGATGTGCTTATTATGAGTGGTTTTTTGCATAGTAGATTTGTCAGAGTTAATAGGCAATAGACTTGCTATGGAGATTCAAAGTATGAGTAAAAATCTAATTAAATTATCAAAGATCGCATACGATAATCGTTGAGCTAAAATTACTTCTAAAAATCGTTGAGAAAAATGTGTAATTCCAATAAAAATGGCTCATAAATGTCTAAAATATGTGCAAAAATTGGTAATGCTTCACGTATTTTCCTAAATGAACTCTCAAAATGGTGAGATTGTACGTAATGAGAAAATTGAATATTCACAAAGAATCGTATGGAAAACATATCACCAAAACATTCATGGTTAACAAACACGAAAAATTGAGAAAATCACTTAATTCCTATATAAAAAAAAACCCCTAAATGGCCTCTGAAAATGGTGAGATTATACGTATTGCTCCATCATCTTCCTACGTAGGGTTCCACAAAGAAATCGTCCGGAAACAACGTCACCAAAATATTTATGGGCTAACACACACGAAAATGAAAAAAGCCAGTTAATTCCTATAAGTGGACTTTTAAATGCGAAAATATGCCTTAAAAATGGTAGAACTATACACAATAATTCCCCAACTCATTACGGAGGTCCTCATAAAGTTTTTTCAAAAAAAAAATTTGGGTGCTCCAAAGCGCCAGATTCATGAGCTAATACATACGAAAACAGAAAAAGCCGGCTAATTCCTAAAAGTTGGCTCGTAAATACGAAAATATGCCTTAAAAATGGTAGGACTATACGCAATGCTTCCCCAACTCATTGCGGAGGTCCTCATAAAGTTTTTTCTAGAAAAAGTTTTTGGGTTATCAAAGAGCCATATGTTGGGTTTCTACAAATGAAAAAACAAGAAAGTCGGCTAATTCCTAATAGTTGGCTCGTAAATGTGAAAATATGCATTTAAAATTGGTGGATTATACACAATGTTTCCCCAACTTATTCCAGATGTCCTCATACAGTTTTTTCAGAAAAAAATTGGGTGCTCCAACACGCCACATCCATGGGCTAATACTAACGCAAAACCAAGAAAATCGGCTAATTCCTAAAAGTTGACTCGTAAATGCGAAAATATGCCTTAAAGAAGAAGGGACTATACACAATGTTTCCCCAACTCATTACAAA
This sequence comes from Solanum etuberosum, assembly GCA_029582245.1. Classification (NCBI taxonomy): domain Eukaryota; kingdom Viridiplantae; phylum Streptophyta; class Magnoliopsida; order Solanales; family Solanaceae; genus Solanum; species Solanum etuberosum. The sequence goes on from JAJONR010007871.1 coordinate 3,238, forward strand.
GGTCCTCATAAAGTTTTTTCAAAAAAAAAATTGGGTGCTCCAAGATACCAGATCCATGTGGTTATACACACGAAAAACCAAGAAAGTCGGCTAATTTCTAAAATTTAGCTCGTAAATGCGAAAATATGCCTTAAAAATGGTGGAACTATACGCAAAGCTTCCCAACTCATTACAGAGGTCCTCATAAAGTGTTTTCAGAAAAGAAAATTGGGTGCTCCAAGGCGCCAAATCCATGGGCTAATACACTCGAAAAACCGAGAAAATCGGCTAATTCCTAAAAGTTGGCTCGTAAATGCGAAAATATGCCTAAAATGGTGGGACAATATGCAATGCTTTCCCAACTCATTACAGAGGTCCTCATAAGATTTTTTCAGAAAAAAAAATTGCTAGCTCCAAGGCACTGGATCCATGGGGTAATACACACAAAAAATCAAGAAAGTCGTGTAATTCCTAAAAGTTGGCTCATAAATACAAAAATATGCCTTAAAATTTTTGGGAATATACGCAATGTTTCCCCAACTCATTACGGAGGTCCTCATAAAGTTTTTTTAGAAAAAAGTTTTAAGTGCTCCAAGGCGCCATATCCATGGGCAAATACACACAAAAAACAATGAAAGTTGTGTAATTCCTAAAAGTTGGCTCGTAGATGCGAAAATATGCCTTAAAATGGTGGGACTATACGCAATGCTTCCCCAACCCATTACGGAGGTCCTCATAAAGTTTTTTTTAAAAAAAGTTTTTAGTGTTCTAAGGCGTCAGATCCATGGGCTAATACACACGTAAAACCAAGAAAATCGCGTAATTCCTAGAAGTTGGCTCGTAAATGGAAAAATATGCCTTAAATGGTAAAACTATACACAATGCTTCCCCAACTCTTTACGGAGGTACTCATAAAGTTTTTTCAGAAAAAAAAATTAGGTGCTCCAAGGAGCCAGATCCATGGGCTAATACACACGAAAACTAAGAAAGTCACGTAATTCCTAAAAGTTGGCTTGTAAATGTGAAAATATGTTATAAAAATGATGAGACTATACGCAATGTTTCCCCAACTCATTACGGAGGTCCTCAAAATAATTTTTCTAAATTTTTTTTTGGGTGCGTCAAGGCGCCAGATCCATGGGCTAATACACACAAAAAAATCAAAAAAATCGCGTAATTTCTAAAAGTTGACTCGTAAATGCAAAAATATGCCTTAAAACGGTGGAACTATACACAATGCTTCCCTAATTCATTACAGAGTTCCTCACTATGTTTTTTAGAAAAAAAAAATTGGTGCTCCAAGGCGCCAGATCCATGTGCTCATACACACAACAAATCGAGAAAGTCGCGTAATTCCTAAAAATTTGCTCGTAAATGCGAAAATATGTCTCAAAATGGTGGGACTATATGCAATGATTCCCCAACTCATTATGGAGTTCCTCATAAAGATTTTTTTAAAAATATTTTTTGAGTTCTCCTAGGCGCGATATTCATGGGCTAATACATATGAAAAACCAAGAAAGTCGCGTAACTCCTAAAAGTTGGTTCGTAAATGCGAAAATATGTCTTAAAAATGATGGGACTATACGCAATGCTTCCCGAACTCATTACGGAGGTCGTTATAAAGTTTTTCTTGAAATATTTTTTTAGGTGCTCCAATGCGCCAGATCTATGAGCTAATACACACGAAAGACCAAGAAAGTAGCATAATTCCTAAAAATTAGCTCGTAAATGCAAAAATATGTCTTGAAATGGTGAGACTATACACAATGCTTCCCCAACACACTACAGAGGTCCTCATAAAGTTTTTCAGGAAAAAAAATTGAATTCTCCAAGGCGCTAGATCCATGAGCTAATACACACGAAAAACTGAAAAAATTATCTAATTCCTGTAAGATGGATCCCTAAAATAAAAAATATGTGCAAAAAATGGTGAGACTTCACGTACTGCTCCCCTAACTCCCTACGAAAGGTTCCGTAAAGATTTTGCAAAAAAAATCATCTAGAAGTCATATCACCAAAATATTCATTGGGTAACATACACGAAAAATTGAGACCAATCGCCTAATTCTGATAAATGCCTCTTAAATTCTTAAAATATGTGCAAAAAATGGTGAGACTTCGCATACTGCTTCCCTAACTCTACGGTCCCTACGTAGAGTTCCGTAAAGGTTTTTTTTAAAATCGTATTAAAGCCATATCACCAAAATATTCATTGACTAACACAAAAAAAAAATGAGATTCCTATAAAATGGATATCCAACTCCTACAGAGGGTTCCGTAAAGGATCGATCCTAAATTCCCAAAATATGTGTAAAAATGGTGAGATTTTAAGTACTGCTCCCCCAACTCCTACGGAGGGTTCCGTAAAGGTTTTTGCAAAAAAATCGTCTGAAAATCGTATCACTAAAATATTCATGAGCTAACACACATGATAAACTGAGAAAATTGTCTAATTCTATAAAATGTATAATAACTGCCCAAAATTTATATAAAAAGTAGTGAGGCATCACGTACTACTCTCCTGATTTCCTATGGAGAGTTCCGTAAAGATTTTACTAATAAATCGTCAGGAAGCCATATCACCAAAATATTCATGGGCTAACACACATCAAAAACTGAAACAATCACCCAATTTCAAAAAAATGGCTCCTAAATGCCCAAATTATGATAAAAAATTGTGAGGCTTTGCATACTGCTTCCCCAACTCCCTATGGAGGTTTCCGTAAAGCTTTTGCAAAAAAATCATCCGGAAGTCACATCACCAAAATATTCATGGGCTAACACACGAAAAACTAAGAAAATCGCCTAATTCCTTTAAATAGATCCTAAATTTTCAAAATATGTACACAAAATAGTGAGGCTTCACATACTTCTCCCTTAACTCCTTACAGAGTGTTTCGTAAAGGTTTTGCAAAAAAAAATATTCGAAAGCAAATATAACCAAAATATTTATAATCTAACACACACATGAAAATTTGAGAAAATTGTCTAATTCCTATAAAATGGCTTCTAAATGCCCAATATATGTGCAAAAAATAGTGAGGCCTTACGTATTGCTCCGCCAACTCCCTACGAAGGGTTCCGTATAGGTTTTGCAAAAAAAATCGTCTGAAAGCCATATTACCAAAATATTCATGGTCTAACACGCACAAAATTGAGAAAATCACTTAATTCCTGTAAAATGGATCCTAAATGCCCAAAATATATGCAAAAAACTACCCCTCCAACTCTCTACAAAGAGTTCTATAAAAGGTTTTGCAAAAAAATCGTCTGAAAGCCATATCATTAAAATATTCATGGGCTAATACACAGTCTAGTAAAATGGCTCCCTAATGTCTATAATATATGCAAAAAATGGTGAGGCTTCACATACTGCTTCCCTAACTCCCCACGGTGGGTTCCGTAAAGGTTTTGCGAAAAAATCATCTGGAAGTCACCTTAACTTTGAGGATGTCCTATCACCCCACAAAAGTATTGAATATTTTTGTAAAAGGACCATTTTGACCCATTTTCTCATTATGTTTGTGAACACGCACATGATGCGCATGAAGGTCCGTTTTTAATGCCAAAAACCAATTAAAAGCTGCCACATTTAAATTATTTTCTTTATTAATTATTTACTCCATTCAAATTCATCATCTTCCCCAACAAAAGAGTCACAGGTACTCTATGATGAACTGATGAAATCAACTCAATAAGGTAGGAATTCGTTTTAATTTCCAATCGAGAAAGCTAATTTAAAGTTGTCCGAGGATTCATTTCTTTTTAATTTCATTTAGTTTTGAGAACCCAAAAATCAAACCAAACTCTTTTTTTTCGGGAGGATCAACATCGACCTGAGACTTGCCAGCTTCTGAACTTTGATCGGCGGCGTCGCAAGATGTTTTCAAGACTTGTCCATTGAAGCTCAAGTTTTATCAAGCCATGGTTTGAAAACAAGGCCAATCGCCAGCCACTATCGATTTCAACGAATTATTCTTCGCCATTAAAACCCAAGCAACTTTTCCGATATACATGCCGATGAGGGTTTTAGTTTGCAGCTGAAACGATTTGCTATTGTTACTATTCTAACCTTTTAATCTTCAATTCATTGTTTACTCCGCTAGTTCTCCAAGAAATTTGACCAACAAACATCAAAATTATAGGAGATGATCTTCAACAATGCCTATGATTGAAGAAAATGATGAGAGAAACTAAGAAATGGAAAATGGAAAACAAGAGTTTTCTTTTTTGAAACGTTTTGGGTCGGGTCGGGTTTGAAGAAATTAATTTAAATTAAATTAATAAAAAAAGTGAGCACCACGCGTCTGTTGACAGTAGAGAAAATGGGTCAAAATGGTCCTTTTAGAAAGATATTCAATATTTTTGTGGGGTAATAGGACGCCCTCTAAGTTAATGTGTCTTTATGAAAATTCGAAACAACTTTAATGGTGACTTTATGTCTTTTCTCCACTAAAAATATTCATGATCTAATATACATAAAAAATTGATAAAATCGCTTATTTCCTCTAAAATGGCTCCTAAATGTTCAATATATATGAAAAAATGGTGAGTTTTTTTGAGTCATTATAATATGTGGTGTTGTATTACCGTAAGGTAGATTGAAATTCCATTACCAATAAATGTCTTCTAATTAAATTTGCAAGCTTCATTTTAAATTTATTTAATGCCTTTTTTTTAATGATATTCTTATTTAAATTATTGAATTCTTTCTTGGAGAGACAAATTTCATTTTATTTCTCCATGTGTATATTTTCTTTAATTAGATCAGGATGAATGAACTATTTTTTGATCAAGTCAAAAGAAATTCACAAAATATCTTTCTCTACATTAATTAATTAATAAATTAAATAAAAAATGATGTTCACATATGGCTAGACTATAGGCTTTTTTTGTATTTCCAATTATGTTAAATGGGATTGGACCCCTTTGTTGAATATTCTCCCTACACAAACGAGAAAAAGAATGCATACATTAGTTATAAAAAACATTTTTATGTTTCTTTTGGACCAGACAATAAACAAAAACAAACAAAAAAATGTTGGTCGGTGTTCAAATTGTAACACGTAAGAAATTAACAAGAGTGAACAAAATGTTAGTTTACTTAGTAGTTTTTCTTTGATCAGTTTTAATTGTGCACCCGATACTCTAAATCCGCCTTAATATTAAACAAAAATCTTTAGTACTGTTTCTTTGGATTTCGTCCTTTTTAGTTATTATGTGTACATTTTGTACATATCAGATATAAAGTTTGTGGTAATAGACCGAGCCTAAAGCTAAAGCGAATAGTTAAAAAATAACACGATCTATATATAATTGGAGAAAAGGTAATTAAGTTATTATTACAGTAGTTAGTTTATGTTTACGTTCAAATCGAAGAAGGAAAATTGAACAATCAAATCAGAGTAGTTAACTTTCTTTTTCATTTAAATTTCAACAAAATCGTCATTATATTTGGTAAAATAATTCTCAAGGACCGGGCCAAATCCAATAATTGTGTTGTTTAATCCTTTTTTAATTGCTAAAAGCAACTTTTACTCAAATCTTAGATTTTGTCTCTACTCTCTATTGGTGCTTTGTCTGCTGTACTTAATTTTGTTTTTATCTTTTCGTACATATTAATTTAAATTTGTGCTACATATATAAAGGCCATTGTACACTCTTTTTTTTCTTTTCTTTTCGTACTCACAGATTAAATTTAAAATATCTTATTAAGAATGAAAGAATGCTATCCGTCCAATGCAACTCTTATTGGTTTGCTGTGCTAATTACATCTCAAATAGTATAGTACACTGTTGTGATTGCAGCAAGAGCCAACTGATCATATATACCAGAGTTCAGAGGTAGACAAGTCTGTTTATGATGTATGATATGGGGAACCCTTTAATGAACATTAAGCTTTTATTTTATTAATTCATATCTTAATTATTTTATTGAGTATTTGATAGCTATTTTCCATCGGTATAAAATTTTATCATTCAACTGACTTAGGTAAATAAAAGAAATCACCTACACATAATACATAATATTTTAAGCTAAAAATGAGCTTAGAAGTATTTGAAACAAATCAACGTCAATATTTTCTATGAGGTAGAAATTTGAATGGCCCTATAATTAAATTTTTTTTCTAAATCGTGTTACACGGCAAAGTAGAAATATATTCTTCACTGAAGTCGGATTATTTTACCAACTTTTTGTCACTTTCAAGTTCCAAATAATAGAGAAGCCCAGTGTCTGATTAATTGATTGTCTAAAGATATATTAGTATAAATATGTTCTTTTCAGACGAAAAAAAAAAACTAGATAGAGAAATCCAAGTACAATGTAGCAGGTATATATGTTTCCAATAATCAATTCAGGGGCAATTATAGGACTATATATAACTATATGATAATTTTGCAGCATTATATTATATTATATTAGATATTGCACTTCTATACAGATAAAACAGAAAATTTACATGAGCCAATCGAAGAGCTACTATATTCATTTATATATGTTTAAGAAAAAATGTATAATTTTGATGGTAGTAGTAGTATATACACTCCCCATGCTATAAACATTTTTTTTTTGTACTTCCACATCCACACAGCTATTGTAACCTCGATAAGTTTTCAAATTAAATGGTCACACACTTCAATATTGATATTAATGCATGTAGAGGCTTGGAACTAGCTTCATTATGACGGAGTCCACCAACGTTATAAATGACACCAATGTTAGACCAAAGTCCACCATTTCGTTTAACTAAAGGTTGAATTCGTTCAATCAAACACTAGAGATCGATCAGAGATTGTATCAATTTTAATTAAGTTCTAGTATGTATAGATAATCCATTCAAAATCAATAAAAAAAGTGATTTAAAACCAGAGCTAAAATTTCTGATTCCGCTACTACATAAGACATCCTCTTCTTCTTCTTCTTTTTTTTAGGTAAAATTTGCTAGCAATTATTATTGGGTTGGTCATTTTTCATTTGTATAGAAAGTACAAGTTAAAAAAATATGATGGGTACATCTAAAACTCGTGTTTGGGTGAAGAAAATGTATGGATTCATGTCACTCAAATCTCAATCTTGGAAGAATAATAAAATAGAGAGCTTTTTTTATATAGATACATGAATATACTAGGTTTCATTTTTACCCCAAAAGGGGAACTAATACTTTAAGTTATTTTAGTGAAAAGGTTGGGCCATACGTGTTGACTTTCTTACGAGTAAACTCCTATAGAGAAGAATTATCGCATTGGCCATCTTGATTTTTTTTTATTAGTATTATTTTACAACTTACTATAAAGATAATGTGTGAAGATAAAACTCGTGAGAAGTTTAAATTTAATAAAGGTAAATCGTCATCCACGAAGCAAGATTAATATTTCGTATAATTGAATCAATAATTAGAAAAATTAAGAATACCACTGCTTTATATTGGTATGCATTAACATTTAGCCTCTACTACACAACGATACCTTCATGACTACGCAACTAGTCATTACGAAGGAGGTTAGGATTTAGAATTTTGAGTTTAGGATTTATATTGGCTCATCGCCCTCAACTATTCTCGCTTGTCAACTTCCAACACTCACTGCAATTCATTACTTATGTCCACCACCTTACTACCATCATCACCAACCTCCTTTATATAATTACAAACATCAATAAATATTACCTCCGTCTCTTTTTATATGTTATCATTTTCTATAAATAACTGGACCACAATACTTGTCATTTTATAAAATTTATGCATAAATTATCGTATTTTGCCTATTATACCCTTGATAGAGTAGTTAATTAATCTTGAAAATGTATTCATCATTTATTATAAAGTTGACTTAAGAAAACATTAAATAAGGATAAAGTTACATCATTTCTTAATGCAAGTGCAAAGTTAAAATATGACATATAAAAAGAAACGGAGGGAGTATTAATGACCACCATCACCATCGGCCATTTTTAGTGTGTGGGTCATTAAAAAATATATAAACAGTATCATGTGGATTAATATTTTATTTTTCCTAACTTTTATAAATTTAGTAGTAGTAATTTATTTGAATTCTACATTTATCAAATTTAAATATAGCTAATATCCGTTCAGATGCTAAAAAAATAATTTTAATTATTATGTGTTTGAATCTAAATATAATATCTCAATATATATTAAAATATGTATTCATATTTAGGCATACAAAAATAAACAAACACCTAAATTTTAACCACACCAAATATTAGATATCTTAGGTTGTCATCATCAAAATCAATTTAGTGCATAACTAACTTAATATTCAACAAGCGTATGGGGAGAAACATAATTATATTTATCAATTGTGAATTGGTCCTACATTAATTAGATTGTGGTATATATGGTGAAACTTTCCTTTTTAGGACATATATTTTTTCATACTAAGATACACTATATAAAGAATAAGAAAAATTGAGGGAAAAGAAAAAAAACACGTTAAAATTCGTCCACATAGCAAACGCACCTTTGAAGTCAACCACTTGAAAAGAAATTAGGAAAACCGTATTTTTATATTATGTTTTTTGGATTTATTTTATTTGTAGCCGCAAAAATTAAACAATTAATTTGTGCCCAAACCGACCACTTAATTTAATACATTTTATGGAATTTTTCCTTGCTCAGTCAAATTACTCGCCAAACATGCCTTTATTTTCTTCATTTTTCCCCTATACACCCCACACCCCACCTCAACAACACCCTTTTCAATTCTCACCATATAGTCCATGACAAATAAACATAATATATAAATAAGTAAATAACCCTTGATATATAATTCATCTAGAGCTCTCACTCCCTCTCTAGTTCTTCCTAGCTCTTAAATATCACTATATATCTTTTTAATTCATACAATGCTTAGGTTATCAAATATTCCAAATCTAAACTTTCCAACGTTTTCAGAAGAGTTTTTGCCTAAGCCATGTATGGTAAGACCAAATGAAGGTATCTCAATTGCACCTGCACCACCTTTGGCATTACAACAAGTACGTGTCAGTCCCAAACTATCACATGTGATATCCACTAAGGAAATATCGAAGAACATTGCTCATAGTGTTACTACTAGTACTGATATTGCAATGGATCGTTGTTGTTGTAGTAGTAGTAGTAATACTGGGAGATTGTCTTCCATGTGGAGAGAAGTTCAAGGGTCAAGAAACTGGGAAAACCTAGTAGATCCATTGGACTCTCTCCTCCGATCAGAGATAATTCGATATGGAGAGTTTGTGGCTGCTTGTTATGATGCATTTGATCTTGATACAAATTCAAAAAGATACTTAAATTGCAAGTATGGGAAGAGGAGGATGTTGAGTGAAGTAGGGTTGGGTGAATCAGGCTATCAAGTGACAAAATACATATATGCTACTCCAGACACAAATGTCTTCCCAATTGGTAGCAATATTACTATTGGCTCATCATGTGGAAAATGGATTGGTTATATTGCAGTATCAAATGATGAAGAAACAAAGAGACTTGGGAGGAGAGATGTGCTTGTTACTTTTCGTGGAACGGTCACTACCCCTGAATGGATAGCCAATTTGATGAGCTCATTGACTCCTGCACGTCTTGATCCTCATAATCCGAGACCTCAGGTTAAGGTTGAAGCTGGATTCTTGAGTTTGTACACTTCCAATGAGGACAAGAAGTTTGGCCTTGGAAGTTGTCGCGAGCAATTACTATCTGAGGTAGGGAGAGTAGTAAATAAGTATAAAGGGGAGGATATGAGCATAACTTTAGCCGGACATAGCATGGGGAGTGCATTAGCCCTCTTACTAGCTTATGACATTGCAGAGTTGGGCTTGAATCGCCACAAGTTGTTGAATACTGATCAAACTATACCTGTAACCGTTTTTTCCTTTGGAGGGCCAAGAGTTGGAAACTCAGGCTTCAAAGAGAGGTGTGAAGATTTAGGTGTAAAAGTGTTGAGAATAACAAATGTAAATGACCCCATAACAAAACTTCCTGGGGTTTTTCTAAATGAGAATTTTAGGGTTTTGGGTGGAAAGTATGAGGTACCATGGAGTTGCTCATGTTATGCACATGTTGGAGTTGAAATCTTGTTAGATTTTTTCAAGATGCATAATCCTTCTTGTGTACATGACTTGGGTACTTATCTTAGTTTGCTCAAGTGTCCAAAGAGGTTGCAAGTTCAAAGAGAAGAAGGCATTGATTTTATCAATAAAGCAAAGGACTTTGTCATTTATGTAGCTCAAAATAAATTTAACTTCAATGCACCCTTGCAATGGAAAAACGCTGCTATCAATATGGTCAACATGGTTCAATCCCAAAGGACTTAGAAACATCATGGTCTAGACTGATGTTTTTTAACCAAAAAATACATAGTTTTTTGGTTGAATTAATTATATATAGATTATTAGAAATTAAGATCATGAGTTTGCAAAACAATATAATGATTGTAAATAATGCAAGAGATCAAATAAACTCGAAATCACAATCTACATTGTTTAATTTTTATTTTGCCATCGTTTGATTTAGGTACAGTTACAGCCCCGGCCTGGCTAGACGAATTCAAAATTTCTGAATTCTGTTACAACTACTTCAAATGCTATTAAATGGTTTTTAAATAAATAAATACAACATATAACACAAATATAAGATTTAGGACAAATTAGGTTCAATCGAACCTGTTATAAGTTGGCTTCTAGATCCACCCCGGTTAGATATGGAGTCACCGATCAAAAAAAAATCCCAAAACAGAAAACAAGAATTAGAACAAAGGGGGATCGGATCATATGATGTATATTAAAGTTCTTAATTATTTCATGATGATTATGATATGATATTTTCTAGTCAGTAATAGATTCTTAGACCAGGTCAAAAGACAAAATCGATGAAATAAAAAAATAACTCAAAGCATATCTTAATATAACTATTATTCCTCCGTCCAAAACTTATGTTCCTATAATAGATTATGACTATTTTTTTCTAATTTAATTGAACTTAAGTTCCATAATATATCTAATTTAATTGAACTTAATATATATATACACACACACGCTAAGGACATACTAACTTGTACATATTATATATGTCACCACATCAATAATTACGAATACATTTGAGATATTGTTAGTTATTAAAATGTTATTATCAAAATCTATACTTTTTATATGAGTTTAAGTTATAAATATTGATACCGTGATAAAAATAAAATTCAATCACTTAGGCGATCAAGAATACTCAATGCAAGGGGGGTTGACTTTACAAAGATGTAACATTATTTTGAAGATGACAAAGCGGTCACGAATATTTAGAAAGAAGAAAAATAGTGGGAGGGGGGAAATCAAGAAAATGATGAAAAACAAGATTCAAGATTTTTCAAGATCTTAAATTTAGATACGTCTATGGAAAATTAGACAAAGGAATTCCAAATAGGATGTCGAAGAATAGATAGGTCAAGAGAAGAAATTATTGCATTCATCAACAACTCTAGCAAGAATATTCTTGACATTCTATTCTTATATTTTTCAAGTCACCTTGATGTCATGATAAAAAAAATATATATATATATATATATATAATTTACTGTGAACTAATTTATCGCTAATTAATTATTTTTTATAACTGTTATTGTAATCTGAAGTCATTGCTCCGTTTTGAGTGAAATGGTTGAAACTCTGTGAGACAGGTTGTGGTTTTCTCCTCCCTTGAGCAACGATGTTTCCATGTAAAATTCTTGTGTCTGTTTTACTTTGAGTTATTTACTTTCCACACTTTTATTCTATCAAGGGACCTGGTTCATTGACGGTTAGTGGACGCATACATTCTATCAACAACTAACAAGAATTTTGTGATAATATATCATAAATTATTTTTGTTGTTTATCTATAAACTGGCTAATTCCTATTTATTTTAGTGGTGAGCAAATAAAAAAATAAAAAAAGGAAACGCCATACATTTTTCTTCCTTCTGCCTAATCATCCCTTCGACTTTGTATCTACATATGCTTTTAAACGAGTTTCAATAATCTGAGAAGCTTCCTGATTTTTTTATTTTATGAAAACACGTAACTATCGCCGATTTAATTAAAATATATATGAAAATAATCACTAAATATTTTTTAGTGAGTAATTTAATTAGAAAAATAGTGATTCTTTTAGTAGCGAATATAAATGATATATTTACTTAAAAATCATTTTTATATTAGTGGACTTTTGTGAATTGTCGTCGTTGAAGTTACATATATATGAATTATAATGTAAACGTCGAATTTCAAAAAGGAGAAAACGATAAACTCCAGGAAAAGGTGGAATTAATGAATAGTAAGTTGTTGTGTTCTATTCACACAAAGCATTATATTGGTCATATTGTTCAATGTTTAAATAGCAAGACACCAAGCTCTAGCTACCTTCTCCCACCAAAATAAAATGAAATTGACCATTCAGATTAGCAACAACAAAAATAAAATAAAAGAAATATATTTTCTTTCGTCTTTCTCTCTTTTATACAAAACATTAATTACTATCTTATGTCTTAAGATCTAATTTCTCAGTATTAAATATTTACTCTATTAAGATATTTGTAGTTACTATTAAGAATAATATATGGAAAAAATAATTAATTTTATCTTAAATTTCTAAAATGATAAATAATTTAATTAGTAAAGGGAAAAGGCATAAATTCCCTCCTAAATTTGTTCTGAAAAGTCAGTTACACGCTTAAATTATCATGACTATCCATTACACATCTTTACTACTTAAGAGTGAATTTAATATCACCCTAGGACGTGTAACACCACTCTCACAGTATGTGGTGTATTACACTCGCTGCCACATCAGTGATACGTCAGCGCCATGTCAGAGATTATAATTTTTTTATATCCTTTTTGTTTTTTTCTTTGTTAATTAACTTTTCTTTTGCTAGATATATTTTACACTAATTAATTTAATTAATTAGTAAAATTCTCTATTAATTATATCTTCTTCATAGCAAAATTGCAAAGAAGAAGCTTTCTACAATGGCCGCCAAGAAAACTTTCCGAAATTCGAAGTTGATTCGTATAGTGAAAGAATTTCTTCCGTTTCAAAATGAATCACAAGAAGACTGCTTCAGTTTCTTCCATTGATTGACCATGAAAATCGAGCTTTCAATTGCAAATATTTTTCAAATTCGAACACATTATTTTTTTCCTTTTCTATGTCTTTCATGGAGGTTTCTGAAAAGATAGGAATAATAGAAAAATAATTTTCTTCCCATTTTCAATCGATTGCTCATCTTGTTTACTAAAAATATCTCACCATAGCTCCATGACTGAGAAACCCTCAAAATTTTACCCCGTTGATAATGTGAACAAACACAAATTAAAATCCACAAATGTGAAGTCACCTAGTACTGTTTTGATTTCTTGTTGGGAGGTTTATGGGTAAAAAAGTGGTGTTTTTGAAGTAACTTGTTACTACATTGCTTCTTGTTATTGATTCATTTAAGCTTATTTGTGTGTGAAGAAGATGAGAAGGGTGGGGTATGAATAAGAAGAGATGTGGGGGGAGGGTCTAAGGAGAATTCTATTTTTTTAATTTTAATAATTATCTGACGTGCATGATTTGTTTTTATTTTATTTTATGTTGCCACGTCGGTTTTAGGGGTAAATAAATTTACTTTTAAATAGTATAGGTGTGTAATAGGTCATCATGATAATTTAAGTGTGTAATTGATTTTTCGATACAAGTTCGAGAGAAATCTATGCGTTTTCCCTTACGTAAATTATTGTAAGGCTGTCATGCTCATGCATGGGTGACAATATTTGAAAGAATAAATAAATAAAGTATTACATAAGGGGTAGTGTAAACATTTTAAAGTGTTTTATATTTTCTCATTCTCTTACCAAACGTATTATACTGGAATAATATTAAAGTACGTGGTCTCATTATATAATTCATTGAGTCTCTAATTCTGTGTTTTCATTCAGTTTCGTCCTCAATTAGCTGCGCTATTTTCTCTTATCAATTTCTAAAATGAAAAAAATAAAATAAATCTTTTTAATGCCATCGAACCACATTTACTCTAAACAATATTCAATATTTTCAAAGTTTCATATTTGTATCTACAATATGATACCATTATCATGTAGAAATTACTGGATCTAGTTGTAGATCAAATATTTTTTTTTATAAGAACTTTGACTAATATTTTATGATGTATTTTTTCATCATATTGATATGCAAAAAATTGCAATTTATAGTACTTTTTATATAGTTTTTGAATATCTAATTTATTTTTTTAAAATATCAAATTAATGTAACCTAATTTAACTTTGAAAATTAGTCAAATTGACTTTCGAAAAGTGCAACATGACAATTAAAAGTGGACGGAGGGAGTAATTAGTAACAAAACATAATAATTTAAGTATATTACTATTTGCAATGAAGTTTAAAGTGGTGGAAAATAAATTGAAATCACAAATAAAATATGATGACATGGAGACTTGATTATGCTCTCCTAGTAAATATTCCCCGTGGATTTGTGGACCGTTAATATATAGCGTATTTCTCGAATGTAAGACGATATGAATCTCTTTTTGATAAATTTGATTGTCTAGAATATCGAACAACATCATCTAAGATTTTATGAAATATTCGAGATCTCGATCTCTTTGTGAATATTCAAGATTTTATGAGATATTTAAAATCTCGATTTATTTATATATTAATGCTCAATAGTTTACGGGATATTCAAAATCTCAATTTCTTTATAGATATCCAAAATATATGAGATATTCGAGATACCTCTAAAGGGATGTATGTCCATTTTAATAAGTATGATTTGTAGAATTTAAGGTAAAAAGATGGATTGAATTTGCCTAGTAGAATTCTGTTTTAATTTAAATATAGTACAGTACAACTTTAATGTCTACAATTACAAACAGATCTTTTGGAAAAACAATTTTCAAAAAATGTTATTCGTTAGAGGTGCTACTAAATAAATAAAAAATAATTTCAAAACACTAAAATGAGCTCTGGCATATGCCATATAGTGATTTTACTGTTAATTGTTAAGTGCAAGTAGATTAGGATTCGACTACCCTATGAATCGTGGTGAAATGGTTGAAATCCCTTCACCCTTAATCAAAAGTATTGAGTTAATTAAAATCTTCAGAAATAGGAAAAAAATCTTATTGAGAGCGTCGCCCCCAAAAATAGGTCCTGTGCGAATACAAATTCAGTCAAATTTCAATACGATTACTAAATGCCAAGGGAAAAAAAAAGGACTAGGATGCGATTTCTATTGACAAAACTTTTGAGACATGTATATATTTAAGCAGGGGCTCCAACCCTTGATCATGATTAAGAGACGATGCATCGAATTGGCCTATAATTAAAATATTCTGTTGCAGCAATTTGTACAGTAATTTAACATTAAAGATCTGATTAGGGACATAATCGTAGACTTATTAATTAATTAGGCTGTTTTTTTAGCATTATTAAATAAAAGTTGTCTGGAGATTAATTATATGCAAAGATAACGATGCTAATGGAAGTCATGGTCAACGACTTCAACATAAATGATTAACTCAAAAATATGCATGATCACCTTAATTATGGGGATCCTAAACAACACAAATGTACCAAATCAAGAATAACTTATTTGCCCTATATATATGTTAGTACACACTTGAGAGGTTCCGGTCATTTTATTTGTTCAGATTGAAAAATCAAGAAACAATCGGTTATTTAGTTCTTAATTTTCTCTTATTATTAACAATAGTTATTTTTTTTAATGTATTTCTCAAAATATTGGATTTTATATTAAGGGGAGTGATATAGTAACTTTATCATTTTATTAATTACTTCTTAAATGTTGTATCAATTAATCAAACATGAACAAATAAAAATGAACGTAAAAAGTATATTTTTTTCTAACCATCTTATTCTTTTAATTTATTGACCGATTGACTTATTCACATCTACACCGCGCACTTTCTAGCAATTAAATGGGTACGAGGAGGGCCAATACACATACGTATCCATATACCCAATTTCGTAAGCCAAATGGGGATGTGGATAAAAAAAATTAAATTTAAATTTTGTATTACTTTGTGGATTTTTAAAGTTATTGAATTCTGTCGAACAGATATATTAAATTCAATACACATACATATATAAGGTCAGTTTTTTCCCAAATGCGAGCGAGTAACATTCGTTGTGATTAGGGGTGTACATAGGTCGGTTCGGTTTGGTTTTTCATTAAAAAAACCTAAACCAATTATGTCGGTTTATTAAATCTAAAAAACAAATCAAACCGCATAAAGTCGGGTTTTTCGATTTCAGCTTTAGTCAGTTCTTTCGATTTATCGGTTTTTTACAACTATACGGTGTTTGAAAAAGAGATCAAATATATTTTCACTTACCTGTGTGATAAGCTAAACTTAAAAAATGTTAAATGAATAGAAATCTTCGAAAAGACGATAAAATTCACATGAGTACAATTTATTTATTTATTGAAATATCAACGTTCAGTATGTTAAATTAATAAGATCAAAGGCTACAATCAAACGAAATATTTACAAAGTAAATTGTTAACTTCGAATTTGAAAAACTATACAATATTATTATAACTTCTGATCTTAGTATAAAATAAAATATTTACAAGTACAAATTTGAAATAATATATATAAACATTGAAAACTATAAACTAACTAAAAATATATTAACAAAGTAAATTATAAATAATATTTTTTATCTATAAATAAAATAAAATAATATATTTATATTATGTCGGTTTGGTTTGGATTTAATTTGACTTTTTTTCTTTGAATACCAAACCAAATCAAGAGTGGTCGATTTTTTTTTACCAACGCCAAACCAAACCACAAATTGATTTTTTTTTCTGATTTGATTTGATTCATCGGTTCGATTTGACTTTACGATTTGATTTGTACACCCCTAGTTGTGATAATTATATAGTATTGTTGTTGGTAAAGGGAAAGTTTGTACTAAAACAGTTGAGGAATACATGTTTTATTCCTTTAAATGATTACCACAGTCTGAAAAAGAATATAGAGAAGTTGAATTTATTTACAAGCAAAGGTCAAGTAACACATATTCATATGGACACATCACACATACTATTTTTCTTCTTTTATGATTGAATTATAGTACTATATATTATATTGTAGCTAGCGTATAATATTGCTCTTACAAGTATAAGAAAGAAGAAAACACAAGGGAATAATATTTTTCCATTTATTTTAGTAATGTTTCACGATCGAGGTTAAAAAATTTACTGATTAAAAACTTTAATGCATACACAGAAATTGTGCTAATTAATGAACCTTATGACATGTGCATGCATCTTAACTTAATCGTAGTTTGACTATATGATTATATTTGAGTACAGATTTTATATGATTTGTTTCACAGGAAAATATTCTCATGTTAAGAGATATGAGATCATCATCATTAATATACATAAAACATGAAAAATGTTTATATGATCATTTTCTTCTATTTAAATTTTAATAGGTTGTTTTGTTTTGGCCATTCAAAACCCTAGACTAGAGGCGATGCAATATTACTTTTATTTGAATTATATATTATAATATTTAATTTTTTTTTAAAAGTGTATGTATCTATACGATGACTTCACACGAATAGTTTTAAAAAAAAAGACTTAACATGTATTTTCAATTTCAAAAATATGAATTACTTTTTGTTGATGTATCGAGTTCAATAATGAGAGGCCAAGAATGGATGTTGGTGGATCGGCATATCGCAAGTCAAAAAGAAAAGAATTTGTCAATGAATTGAATTTTGAAAGTAAAAATTAATAATACGACAGACAAAAGAAAATGTATTTCATGAAAAATATTTAATTTATTGAAAAATATTTTTTAAGAAAATAAATGGGTCGTTATTTGTATATTTTTTGTGTTTCGTACCTAAGCGAAAAAATATTATCTTAAAGCGTTTGTATATAATCTACCCAAATATTATAAGAGGTGAAGATGGGGTGAAGTGTTGAAAGGTGGATAAGACACATAGTGGAATATCATTTACTAAACTTATTTTACCTATTTTTATTAGAAAAATCATTTTCTTTTAAACTTATTCGAACAAAATAATTTTCAAAAATTTTGAGCAACCTATAGGGAACACACCTATTGTTTTAGTTGTTTAGCTGCCTATTAAGTAGGCCAAATAATTGCCTAAAGTTTGAAAGAAAAAATAAAAGAAGAAAGAGAGCCTATCACGAAAATCACGATAGTAATATTATTTCTCTTTATTCAGAAAGGTAGATTTTGAAAGTTTTACCACTTATAGATTGATTATTGAAAAATAAAACCACATCCTAATTAATGGGATTTTCATTGCACTTTTTAATTCCTCTTAAGTTTTTTCAATAATCATTTTAATTTGTTGTTTCCTACTACGTACTATATGAGGACTTTTTTAGACTAATTTTAGGTACAAATTGAAAGCTGTGCCACCAAATTAAATGTTAATTAATGCTTAGTAGCTATCCAATCATGATTCACGTACGACTTGCAATTATCAATCCAAACTATGTCTAATTTCTAGTAATTATATTCTTTTACACTCGTTTGGTAGAGTATCTAAAAATAATGCTAAATAGAGTGTATTAGTAATGCTGGCATTAACAATGCATGTATTAGTTATGCTTGCATTAATTATACATAGATTAATTTAATACATTTTTTGGTTTGATGCATTAAAAATAGTATGTATTGCATTAAAACAATTATTTACAAAGATACCCTCCACTTTTATGGTGGAAAAGATGTAAAAAAGGTTTTGAGGGGCAATTGGGTCTTTTATCATGTTAATGCATGCATTAAAACCATTGCATTACTAATACCTAGAAATTCATGATATTAGCAATGCACACATTAATACACAATAGAGTGTATAACTAATGCAAGCATAGGTTGAAAAAGAGTACCAAACAAGAAACTAATAATGCACAAGGTTAATACATGCATTATTTTTCCTAACACTCTACCAAACGACCATACATATCCATTAAATGGAAAAAAAATAATCTTCAAAAATTAATTAACCGTATTTTCTTTTAATGTAATGACAAGTTGACAACTACATTTAATTTGAATTACTAGATGCATCATATTATTTGGAGGAATTTTATGTACAAATTGGAAGACTTTTATGTACATAGGCACTTTTTGCAGTGACGGGACAATGATCAATCCAATATTTTATTTCTAATTTCTAATTTTTCTTTCTAGATGCAATTTTTTAGTTCAATTATTTCACAAAGTTTTAATACGTGACTTTTGTTACTAGTAGCCTGTTTGGTCAAAAATAATTCAAAAGTTGCTTAGTTACTATGCAATGATACAAGTGTTTCTTTTAAAAAGTTAATTTCAAAAATTTATTTCGCCAAAATAGAATAATAATTTGTGTTTGGTTAAAGTTTTAAAAGAGTTTATAAGAATATTTTTTTTAAAAATAAAATCTCTAGAATAACTTTTTTTCTTTCAAAAAATAAATAAAGTATATGTTTATCTTTTTAAAAATTTGATCAAACATATATAATATAGTAATACTTTAGGGAATTGGAGTAATAATTGACTTTTGTTGCTAGGATACCTTCAAAAGAAGGTTTAATTTAGAGATTACTCTTTGGTCTTTTTCTTAATTTAGAAAGGGTAACAAAACGTAGTATAAATCTCTTCACAATTTAACAAAAACGGTATATGTATATATATATATATATGGAGCTTCACAATTCAATAAAAGCGGTTTATATATATATATATATATATATATATCAGAAAATCATTCCGCAGAAAAGTATTCATGATTTTTACTCTTGAAAAGACTAAGAGCCTGTTGGATTGGCTTAAAAGTTGATCGAACCTGATTTTAAGTCATTTTTAGCTTTTGAGAGTGTTTGACAAATTAAAAAATAACTTAAAATGATTTTTTAAAAAGTAAAAAATAAAAAGTAGGACTCTCCCTACTTTTTATTTTTTTGACTTAAAAAGTCATTAAATTTGACCAAAATATTACTTTTTAAAAACTATTTTTTTAAGTCAATTCAAATGGACTCGGAAAACTTTTAAAGATTAATATTGAACGGAATTACCAAAATAGCCATCAATGAGTTTTAGTCAATTTGAACTTCCCTAATTTCTTAGAGCTCATCATATCCAATAAATGAGGAAAAAAAAAAAAACTTCAAAAATTAAACTGTACTTTCCCTCTTTGGCTAAATATAATCTCCTTTAGGTAATTAACTAATTATATATGGACACTACATTTAATTATTTTTTTACATTTTTTCCCTGCACAAAAAGAAAGAATATAAAACATACAATACAAATATAAATATATTCGACAATCTTAAATACTCCTATATATAGTAAATATATAATTATAATCAGATTTGCTTAACATACACTTTTAATCCAAAGTATAAAACCTTCATAGTCAAGAATTGTTAGCAGATCTTCAACCTCTAGACCCTTGGTGAATCAAGTAGTGGTTCGTAATTTATTCAATTTTATAAAAAAATTCATTTATTTATTAATTTATATATGTGTCTAACATTTCATTTTATTAATATAAAATTTGTTCTTCGTATATTAATTTATATTGTTTGCCTGAACTTTCTTTTATAGGTAGAAATTGGTAATGAATCGAAGGATTATAGAACATTTTTTGCTTGTGCTATTTCTATGTTTGATGAACTATGAGAGGGTTCGAGGCACAAAAATCCTTAATAAGCCTCCGATTAAAACGATTAAGGTATGTGGCTTGCTATGATTTTAATTTGATTTGTACATAAAGTAAACAATTAATATTTTGTTGAAAATTTTACAGACTGAATATGGTGATATATATGATTGTGTGGATTTCTACGATCAACCTGCATTTCATCATCCTTTATTGAAGAATCACAATTATCATCCTCAGGTGTATATATATGCTCTTACCATCAATTTGTATAGTTCTAATTAACAATTATGAAAATCATTGAAATTTTTTGGATGAACAGATGAAACCCTCTTTGTTTATGAAAGAGAGTATTCCAACAAGTGCTATGTTGCAGCCAATGGGATTATCTGACGAAGGTTGTCCTGTTGGAACTGTTCCTATTAGAAAATACACTAAAGAAGATCTTATTAGACAAAAACTTTTGCCTCCACCAGAAGACACTGTTCACGTTGTCGATCCTCCATTTACTAATGTAAGATTTTCAATTGATATTTAGTTTTTTCCAATTAATAATAACAGAATACTCAAAATCTCTTGTAACATTATCTTACTTTTGCACAGAGGAACAACTTCAATGATTCCAAAACTAGAAGGATTAAACCTTTGAAAGGGTACAAGGTAAGTAAATATTATCTTTATATTTATCCTCATATGTGATCCTTCTTTTCAATAATGCAAATCACAAAATTGAAAATAATTAAGTCATGGATATTCCTAAGCACTCTTTCTGAAAAATAATTTGTAATTTACAAACTCATTTATTCTTTTCAGCTGGCTATTGTTTCAACAGAAGACAATCCAAATGACAAGTTTGGTGGAGCTTCGATGATAGCTGCTATATATAATCCTCGTAGTACAGGTCAACAACATAGTGCATGTCGATTGAAACTTATAAAAGGAAAAAATATTATACAAACGGGTTGGAGAGTAAGTCAGATAAATTATACATACAACATATTTTCCTTGGTGCCTATGTGTCATTATTTTTTTCATTTTGCTTTGTTAGGTTGACCCTACTCTATATGGCGATAATAGAACTAGAGTATTCATACATTTCGATGTAAGTCTACAACTAACTTGTTAAAATTTGTCCCTCAAATTATACATATTAATCCTTTTAAAAATATATTTTTCAGGATGGTACAAATTCTTGTTTCGATTTGTTATGTCCTAGCTTTGTAATTGTAAGTCAACAAATCACTTTGGGTCAACCATTTCCTCACACTTCCACCATTCATGGGAAACTCTATGACATGGCATTTCAGATTAAATGGGTAACTTTTCTGCCTTTATTTATATATAAAAAAAAAAAGAAGCTTTCATTATTAGTATTTTTGTTCCTTTAATTATTGATATGTTCCAATTTTAGTTCATATCATATGTCATTTATAAGTATATTCAACTTGGGTTTTGGCTATATATGTTGCTCACATGTGACAAGGATCGGACACGCATCATAAGGGCGACACACATTCAATGATACTTTTGAAGGATCCGAGCAACATATATAGACCTCAAGTACTAAAAGCACCAATATTACATACTAAGCATATTGCATGACTATATATCTTTAACCATGTTTTATTTTTTGAAAAAAAAATATATATATATAGGATCAAGAGAAAGGGAATTGGTGGCTATTCCTTGACAATGTAGCAATTGGTTTTTGGCCAAAAGAAGTGTTTGATGATTTTGGGAATTTTGCAACAAAAGTTGAATGGGGTGGAGTTGTGTATAGTCCAGCTGGGGTACTTGAACCACCCATGGGTTCAGGGCTTTACCCTCTTATGAGAAGTGTAACAGTTAATGCATATTGTAGAGTTATTACACTCTTAAATGACAAGGGTCAAAACATAGATATATTAGGTTCTAAGTTGCCAACATTTTCAACAAGTCCTATGTTGTATGCTGTTGTTGATGTTCCTAATTATCCAGGTGTTGATTATAATCATACCATCCTTTATGGTGGACCTGGTGAGATCTAATTCAATAAAATATCCTATTCTAATATTTTAAATTTCTTTAAGTAAAGTGCACGTAGGACATCTTCTTTTTTGTTTTCTAACTCACAAATAATGTAAATGTTCAGGTAGTCAATCAGAGCTACTTAGAAGCTAAAATTTCACTAGCTAGTACAAGAAATTGACCGTATCAATTTTAATATTGATGATAGTTTAACAGAAAAACCATGTATAAACATCAAATACGACGCAATCTAACTATAGAATTTCAACAAATAAATTAATCTCATTTTAAATAGATTAATTAATGTGACAAAACTTAATTTAAAATGATACAGGAGAGGGACACTAAAGCGTTTCATTATTAAGAGAAGCAATTGATAAAAGGGCCTCCTTTTCACCATAATTATAAGCACTTTATTACTTTAATATTATGCTAAATTTGTAATGGTAGATCATGTTTGATGGTAATATAATTTTATAAATGGTCCAATATAACATATTTTTCACATACAGGACAAAATCACACATTTTAATTATTTAAAAATTAAACATATTTAAGTCATATATCACAAGAATAAAAAAAGATAATTTATCAATATTACTTGCATCAAATTGTGAAAGATTCGTTTCAATCACGTTTTTCCAACTTAATATACTATATCTTCTAATAGGAAAAAGGGTCAAAAATGCTCTTAAACTGTGTGAAAAGAATAAAAATGTTCTCCATTTATAATTTGGCTCAAAAATGTTCGTACTGTCAATATTTTGGCTCAAAAATGCCCTTGCAGTCAATACTTTGGTCCAGAAATGCCCCTATAGTTACAAAATGGGTCAAAAATGCCCTTTTCCGAATAAATATATATTTTTTTCTTTTTAATCACATCTTCTTCCTAATTAAAATATTATTAAAAAACACTATTCTTATTTTTTTTCTTCTAAAATCACTTTAACAAATAAAAATGTAGGAAACATTTGTTTTCTACTTAATCTCATTTTATCAATTAAAATAGAATAATTTCATGTACCCTTTCGACAGATAATATATGTCATATATATAAGATCGTAGTATATCCATCATTAATTTATATTTATATAACGATAAAAAATAATGATAATAAAATAAGAAATATTTTCATTTTTCATTTTTTTTTAATTGAAGTAAGATAAACATTTGCTAATTTTAAAAAAACATTATTAGAAAAAGAATGTGTTAAAAAGAAAATAATAATATATTTATTTGGAAAATGAGCATTTTTGACCCATTAAATAACAATAAGGACATTTTTGAACCAAAGTATTGATGATAAGGGCATTTTTGGACCAACGTATTGACGGCAAGGGTATTTTTGGACCATACTACAAACGGAGGGCATTTTTGTTCCTTTCGCATAGTTAAAGGACATTTTTGAACCAAAGTATTGATGGTAAGGACATTTTAAAGCCAAACCATAAACGAAAGACATTTTTATTCCTTTCACATAGTTTAAGGGCATTTTTAACTCTTTTCCCCTTCTAATATTATTACCTCACATTTGCACAAAGGGAAAACTCACCAATCCCAAAAAACTAAATAAGACAACCATTTAATGACTAAATAATAAATTACCACACTCATTGATGAGTTTTTAATTCAAAATTGACTTCATGAACTTTTCTTTTCTAGAGGTCAATCAATTACTTAATATCCAATTAAATAGAAAACAAATCTTCAAATATGAAATAATTTGTTCACTTTAATTAAATAATTAATCTCCTTATGACAATAATATCATTAAATTTGTTCACACTTTTTCCTCCACAAAAAGTAAGAATATAAAAACAGAAAATTATTTGATAATCTTTTTAATAAATAGAACATATTATATACGGTGATTCTCCTCTATGAATTAATTTCTATATAAATCTAATCCAATTAAGTATAAAATCAGTATTCTAAGCAAGCGTTGCTAGAAAAATTCAACCTTAAGAAATTTGGTGAATCAAGTAAGTGATATATGGTCAATTTTCATACTTTTATATATATATATATATATATCAGCAAAAAGATTATTATCTTCATATTTATGATATTTTTTTAGTCTTTGGATGAATTTGTTTTTTTGTTATATATGTAGAAAACGATAATGAATCAAAGGATCATAGATCATTTTTTGTTAATGGTCTTTCTATGTTTGAGTTATGATGGGGTACGAGGAAGAAAGAAGAAGAATAGCCCAAACAAGAAGATTTAAAGTTGGAGAATCAATTAAAAGTCCTAAATAAACCTCCAATTAAAACCATTAAGGTATGAATATTGTGTCCCAATAGCCAAAAAATTTCTAATACTCTTTGTCTTTCTGGTATAACGCTAATCAGTTATATTTTATTTTATTTATTAACAGACTAAATATGGTGATATATATGATTGTGTGAATTTCTACGAGCAACCTGCATTTGACTATCCTTTATTAAAGAATCACAATTACCATCCTCAGGTTTGCCTCTTATAATATATATTCTTTTACAATCAGTTTTTATTTTCAAATCGTAAAATGATTAGCGATTTATCAAAAGAAATTTTGAATGAACAGATGAAACCATCTTTTTCTATGAAAGAAGAGAGTGTTTCAACTATATCAACAAGTAATTACAAATCGTCAAGAATTGGATTACCTGATAGAGGATGTCCAGTTGGAACTGTTCCTATCAGAAGAACCACCAAAGAAGATCTCATTAGACATAAACTTATGCCGCCATAAAAAAATGTCATGTTCAATAATTCACTCGATCGTGTAAGATAGTATATATATTACATATATTTTTTAAGTTGAAAAAATTGATTTTTATCTTATATTATTACCTTACTTTTGCAGAGAAAAAACATATAAAAGGGTACAAGGTACATATCATAATTTACTAGAGAAAATGGTCAAATGCCTCCCCAACATATTAGCCAATTCTCAACTACACACCAATACTTCACGAGGGTTCTATTATCCCCTAAACTTTTTATTTTTGATATTTTATAACCCTTAAACGCTGACTTGTCCAAGAAGGTGAATACACCTCACTTAGGCGCATAAGGATGTATCTAAATCACATTATCTACATTTTGGAATCCATGTGTAAGTCCAAATCAGCCTAAAATTAAAGCTTTTAATTACAACTTGCATTTCTAAGCCCTTTTTCTCCCACAAATCTTCCATCTTCCTCCTTTCTTCTGCCATTTTAAAAGCTTGAAGCTTGGGAACAATTGTCTTTCATTTCAAAGCTTCAATGGTAACTTCCATTTCAAATCTTGAACCTTTAGGATTTCTAATCTTCTCTAAAAGATTTCGCTATTAGATTCAAGGTTCAAAGTTATTTTCCTCACTCATAAATATAGAATTGCAAAGTCAACTGGATGTAGCTATGGAGCTTGAAATTTCTTCTCCATGTCAATGCCCAAAAAAAAGTTATTTCCCTCTTCAATTCATAAATATAGAACCACAACGTATGTGTAACACCCCAGAAATTTTTTGAGTTAAGACTCGAACCATCCTTCATTGAGAGTAGAATTTTACCGAAAAATTTAAAATTCCTTAAGTGTTAAGGTCACTAGATGTAGCACCTTAAGTTCCAAAAAGAACTAAATTGGAAATAGCAAAAATCTGAAATTTTGCAAGTTATGCTTAAGTTATGAGTTTTGGGTCAACTTCAAATAACCATAACTCTCAGTACAAGATGAGTTAGGTGGGCTACAAGATATCTAATTAAAGGTCTTTGAATTATCTTTCCAACGCCACCGAGTTTGCTAAGTTTAGAGGTCGGATGAGTGAGTTATGCCCTTTTGAAGTCAGGTTGTCCAGTTAAGGAAAGTTACCCGAAAATAGTAAGGGGTACTTTGGTCTTTTCCTTACCAAATCAGATTTAATTCATTTTTAGTAAGATTTTAAGGGTCTAAT
>JAJONR010007872.1:0-36720 GCA_029582245.1 Solanum etuberosum
TCAATGCAATAGAATCTGACTGTGAGGGAGCTACTAATAACCGACATAAAATCACATGAGCTAAATGTGGAGTCCGATGTATACGCCCCATCGAGAGGACCCAATATACCCTGCCAGAGGTATAGAGGCATGACTGGCGTGATCAGTAAAATGATGCCCACAGAGGGGACTTACAACCTACAGGGGCACGTAGTTCTGGGACTTGAGGGTGACTGACCCTAGTCCACTCGGTATTAAGCTACTCCCAATAGATTATGTAGTTAACAATTTATGACTGAATTTCTGTAATACTAGATAGCTCAAAATACTGACATGCTAACTGAAAATGCAACATTAATGTACTAAATAATGAAACATTCGAATCTGAGGCATGTATATCTGAAATAACTGACCTAGCATGTGTAATTCACAAACTAAAAGAACTACATAGCTAGGGTTCTGAGTTTATGAAAGAATCTACGCAAAACAATACTAAAATCATGATAATCTGATTAGGAACATTAAAGTAACTAATTCATAATGATCTGCTGAAATTCTAGAAACCCTAGGTCTAGATAATATGAAGGGAGTCAAGAATCTGACTGAATTCTAGGGACCTAATGGGTGAAACAAACCCACTAGTGAAATCCCACATACATGGTGATGAAATTCACGGAGAAATCTTTCGATTTCGGGGCTGGAACTGATGAAAACTCGTTGCGTTCTTGAACTAGGGCTGCTCGACTTTCTCCTCTATTTTGCTCTAAGTTTGATGAATTTTTGGTGAATAATTGATTAGGTTAGGTTCTAATTAGTTTACTAGGCTAAAACTGACCAAAACTACGTAGTTTAGGGGTTAAACGACGTAGTTTAGGGGTCCAACGTATGAGGAAAAGACCAAACGACCCCTGACTTAAAATCTGCTGAAGCCACCGACGGGACTGATCGACGGTCCGTGGACTGATCCACGATCCGTCCTGTCAGTCCGTCGATCGACTTCAGAGACCAAGTTCTGATGGGTCCTGAGGGTCTCGTCCTACGGACAAATCAACGGTCCGTGGACTGATCCACGATCCGTCCTGTCAGTCCGTCGATCGACTTCAGAGACCAGGTTCTGAGGGGTCCTGAGGGTCTCGACCTACAGACGGATCGACGGTCCGTGGACTGATCCACGATCCGTCCTGTTCGATCTTGGGTCATGCCTTAGAATAGTTTTTGTCTGAGTTTCTGGGGGGGTTGCAGGTGGCCATCCACGGACCACCGGGACGGGCCGTGGGTCACCCTACGGTCCGTGGGTTGCACCTGCAACTTCTAGAAATCTGCTGGTTTGGTCTGTTTTCGGATATGGGGTGTTACATAAAACAGGTTGCTGACAACTAAAGAAGAAGTTTTAGTAGGTCTATCCACGGCTTCTTATACCAATTTTTCTTCCTTTGTCACCTTTTCTCAATCATGTGAAAAGCTTGGAAAATCTGAGATTCTATGAAGCTGTAGCTAAAATGACATCTGTGTCCAAGGTTCAACTTCGAAAGATACTGCTTCTTAAAGGAAGCAGTCTCTACAAGTGGATAGTTATTTACCTTTTTAACTCCTAGTATAATAGTTCGTGGGATAGCCTTTAAAGAACCTAAATGATTGGTGAGCATAGCTTTTAACCACTTCAATTAGCTTTCATTGTTTACTGCATTGAAAGATCTGGAAGTGCTGACCCTATCTAGTTCTTAAGAAATATGCCTATGACAGAATTAACAGTCTCTTGGTTCCTCTCATTGGCTTCTCCTTCCCACTGTAGTATACACTGGAATAGTGAAAAAACTAGCAGTTTTGCTACTCATTACACTTTCAGTTCCTTCTGACTAAGAAGGTATTAGTGAGTGGAAGACATACTTTATTTAGAAATCTAATTATTCGATGTAACTCCAAGTGCTCTTAACTCTAGTTATCTTGGCCATTGTACCATATATGTGCTCTCCTGTAATCTAATAGGACCATGCAGAGATTCACTTGTTTACCTGTTTAAACATAAAACACTGATTAATACTATGTTTAGTAGCAGGGAGGGAAACATGAGGAGGATAATGAGTCATGTTGAAGTATGTGACCATCTCATCTAAACTATTAAGCTATTAGAGAGAGTAAACCTTTATTTACTTAATTATGTCTTCACATGCCTCCCCACGTGTGAGTCTATTTCTTTTTCATGGCCTAAGCACGTGAAATTGATTGGGCAAAAAATGTATATAACCAAGCCCAAAGTGTTTATAACTTTTGATAGCCCTAAAAATAATTTTACAAAAATTAGCCATAAAATAATGTGGCCATATCAGATTTATGTTTGTTTTTATATATTATGGATAAATATGTTTGGTTTGTGAACATATTTATTCACACATAAATTTCAAGTGGTGGGGGTGTATGCTGAATTATAGATGTATAAACAATAAAACAAGCCATGTAGGATAGATGTATAAATAATGTTGATATGTATAGTCGTCGTAAATGTATGTGTATAAACTGATGCATGTATAATATATGTACAAATAATACTAATATGTATGGTTGTTGTATAATACATGTATTTTATATGTATAAATTAAATAGAAAATTAATATTGATATAAACAAACCATGTATAATAGATGTATAAATAATGTTGATATGTATAGTCGTTGTAAATGCATGTCTATAAACTGATGCATGTATAATATATGTATAAACAATACTAATATGAATGGTTGTTGTATAACACATGTATTTTATATGTATAAATTGAATAGAAAATTAATATTGATATGGAGTGATATATACTACCATGTATAAAGGGATATAGATATAAATAAGATTTGTACCTATCCTTATCCTTATAAACACATGATTAGAATCAGAATCCTACATTTCCTCAAACTATTAGTCTGGCTAATAAAAGTAAATAATTCGTAGAAGTTGATTATAATGGGGTATCAAAATAAAGTATGACTATTTAGAGTTTAAAACTTTGATGAGCTGCTATATAATTAATAATAGGTGGTAGTGAGACTCGAACCTAGGACATTTGCTTGCTCCGATACTGAGTTTTTTGCAATTAAAGGACTCTTATGATTCTCATGCAGGTAGCTCTTCTAAATGGGATCACAATGGATGGTGGAGCTGCAATTTCAATTCCCGGGACATTCCGTGTTGCGACTGAAAAGACTGTAATATATCTGTCCTTGTGCAATTTTGTTCTTTTAAGTATCTTTAATTTGCTTTAATGTATCCCTATCAAAACTCAAATGGGTGCAATAATGGTGTGAATACTTGGTGCAAATTCTTCAAACTACTCTGTAAATTAGCACAAAGTTTGATGCACCTTTTGGATACTAATGCACATCCATACGTAACATGTACCCATAAATGAATAACATAACTTCTGCTGTTCCTTGTTATCTCTACCATTAAATTGACCACATTTTAATATATTAAGTTTGAATAGTGTTTGACCGTGTCGTATGCTACCTACTGGGAGTGCCTCTGTGATTAGAGATAGATGCTTGACTATTTTAACTCCAGATTGTCATTTTTGTGTTGTTGAACAGTTGCCATCATTCTCAATTTTTCAAAATATTTGAGCCAAATCTTCCTTCTGAGTTCTCACTCAAGGTAAAGAAATTTGGAGTCCCTAACAAGGATATACCTTGACAAAGGAAACAAAAATTTCTAACCTATCTTTTCTTCATAGGATCAAAAGAAGACATGTTCCCTGCAGTCCGCTTCATTTGTTCACTTTGCCTCTTACTCCTCTCTATAAAATGTCATCTGTCATATAATGAATTGAGGTACCTTATGTTGAGCTTTATGCTCAACTATTTTCTTTTTATCTGTAGATAGAAGTTGCAAATCTTATGCCGTAACACCTGTTGGTTTTTACCAATGACAATTTTCCTTTGCCCCCCTTTTTATACCAACTTCACTCTCTTTCTTCAGTTATCTAATTATGGGTTCATCTTTTATATCCACTCCTGTTCACTTGCCATTTTTCGTGCATGCAGTGAAGTTTTGTTCATGATAGGCTTTAACACAAATTTTCCCGGCTTGACCTTTGGACTTCTTCATTCGAACAAGAGTTCTCGGGTTATTGATCTAACTTGTGATTTTTCATATTAATATTCTTTTGTGAAATATTGCGTAAACATGATATTTGCTTGATCTGAAAGTCTAAAGAGGTCTACTAAATTTGGACTGTGGAATAGGTGATAGTTAAAGTGAATGTATTGGCTTTATCCTTGCAAAAAACACTTTCCTTATATAGCTTCCTTTATGGACTTCTGGTTAATTAAAATATTGCTATGATAACTGCAGGTTTTTGCCAATCCTGAAACATTGATTGGTTTCCATCCAGATGCTGGTGCACCCTTTTACCTCGCAAACCTACCTGGTTATTTAGGTAAAGCTGTGGCAAATTCCAATTGATTGGGCAAGTATAGTCATATTGTTGAATGTTATGTAGAGATTCAAATGGTGTTAAATTTATTAGCAGCTAGTTATCAGGAATCAACTCAGTTCCCAAACTGAAAAGCTAATGCCTAAAAGTATCTTAGTGGAAAACTACACCACACTGTCAAAACCGCATTGGAGTTTCACTTTTCTGTTGGAGAGGTGTGCTTACCCTCAATCAGGGAATAAGGGAATAACGGATTGAGTCATCTTTTTGCTGCGTTGTTTCATTTTTGTTGTCAGTTGCTCTCATGAAACCTATCTGTGGGAAGCACAAGCATGCAAACAAAGCTGTCAGACTTGTCTTACATATGCCTAAGTACATGTTCTGGACATTTTTCCCAACATTATGACTCTTATGTCCGTTTCTTTAAAGAAAAAGAATTGATCAGTCGACAGTCCTGAGTACTTGTGTCCTCATCTGTGTCACAATTTTGGACACGAAATATTGAAAAAATTGGAGTGAAACAAAATTTGTGTGCGAAAAACAAAAAAGCCTGTGTTGCGAATGTTGAATGGAGTGAAAGTTGGGATGGCATTCTAGCGATGCTATGCTCGTTGGCACAAAGAATAGGAGGAGGAGGAGGTAATGAAAGGGGGGTGGGGTGCTGGTCATATTTTCACGACCTGATTTCTCAGGTCATGATGGCACCTACTAAACCCCACCAGTAGGTAAGCCTAACCCTTAGCCCGGAGCCATTGCTTAAGCAATGGGCTACCAAGCGGAAGTCAAAAACAAGAAGCATAAAGCTTAAAACAAAGCGAAGAAAGGGTAAAATCAGATATGTAATACAAGGAACCATCCCACGACC
Source organism: Solanum etuberosum (assembly GCA_029582245.1). Taxonomy (NCBI): domain Eukaryota; kingdom Viridiplantae; phylum Streptophyta; class Magnoliopsida; order Solanales; family Solanaceae; genus Solanum; species Solanum etuberosum. The sequence continues at coordinate 5,264 of JAJONR010007872.1, forward strand.
TGACATCGGTCAGCAATCGAGCATCTAATCAAAATAAGAGTACAAGGCTTTTACAAATACAAAATGAGTACTTGTTGTCTCTGAATACAACATAAAGACTAAGCCTAGCCAAAACAGATGGAAACCGACAACTTCGAACGCCAGGAGCTCACCCTAGTCTCCGAACTCCAAGCTGCTCCGCCCGACTCCAAATCAACGATGAGAACTCAAACTATGATCTGCAGGGAACAAAAGTGTAGCATGAGTACCAAAAATAGTACTCAGTAGGCATCGGTCGACTGAGCTCAAAGATAACACAAGTATAAGCAACAAGTAATAAGAAAAGCATAGCACAGATAACTAAACATGAGATAATATGATATACAAGCAATGAGGAACAAAAGTAGGACATCAGAAATAAGGAACCGAGTCAAGAACGTACCTGGAATGCAAGCCAACAACCTAGTCACAAGCAACTAAGATACAGAGTCAACTACCCAGGAGGGTCAGGAGGACTAGCAACCACAATTCTAAAACCAAAACCTAAGTAGCTAGTAGACCAATAACAACAAAGAACAAAATAAAGGCAAACAATAACCTAATCGGACCCCCATAAGCCTAGAAGTTACAAACATAACCCAACCGACCCCCATAAATCGGAGGGTGCAATCAACAAACAAGTATATTGGTTATAGGCAAATGCATATGCAGAGTATGCAGTAGGACCATTTGTAACCAAGTGTATAGACCTACCTCCCTGCCGTGCGGGTGAGGTAGGACCCATGCAGCTCCCTCATTTGATAGTATGGTACTCATGGTCAGAGGGGCCCATAAGGGACTCGGGAAGTCCATGTTCACTGCCTGAGCCCGAATCCAGGTCTTACAACAAATCAACTACATAGAGGATAAGACCAGACCTTGAATTTGCAAATAGTAGGAATCAACTCCGTCGTGGTATCGGAGGAATGAGTAACCAAAGCCATGTAGGAAAAGGCCATGTAGGAAAGGGCATCGACGCACCGGCTAGTCAAGTAAAAACTGAGCACATCCTAGATGCCTCTAATGTCTAAAGTAGAAAAGGAGCACATCAATGACGCCTCATAAGTCTCAAAATCAGTAAATCCAGTGATCCAGGTGGTACGACTCTCGTTAAAACCAGTTTAGAATAGAATTTGAGTGAAAACAATATTCTTCCATGAATGATAATGATGAACCAATGCATGAGCCAGGACTGTACCACAAAACAAGTGAGAATGAACAACCAATGCAATGCATACCATCACCAACATTCAAATAAGGCACTAGCAATCAAATAAATACAAGTCCAACCAACCACGTTACCAAGGCAGAGAGTACTAACCTGAGATCCAACTGGTCCTCGAACACGGCCTTGGGCCCAATAATATAATCATAGCTCAATACTCAAACAAGCCTACCGCTAATCAACAAGCGAAGGAATAAAGAGGAGCTTTCGAATCAATAGCAAAGGGGGAAGAAATAACTCAAGGAACGATGCCTTACCCCAAACACACCGCTCTAGTCTACGACTGAGCACAACTAAAGCCAATCCATAGCTACCACGAGCAACCAAGGTCTCAAGCACCAACACAGGATGAACAACCCAATATAGGCCCTACAAGAAGCAATTCACAACTACAAGGGCGATAAAACACAATCTAAGACATCTAATGCTCAAACCTAGCCTAAGGCCACAAGTATCAAACCTAACAAGGATAAATATGATAAGCTATACTACCAACGAGACTAAAAGCCTAAACTAAGGATCTCGCCACCCATAATAAACCCAAAGCTCCCACGGAAACAAGAAAAAATAGAATGAACAGGAGGGGAACTAATGTATTTATATATCTTCATGTATTTGAGCCAAGTAGGGCAGTCTAGGTACATCTCCATCCTAGCCGCTAATCTGTCCGCAGACGAACCCTACTCCCTTTAACCGACGTTCTATTCCTAACTTTCTTCTCTCGAGTTCCACTATGAATTATTTGTTTATCTTATGGGTCGCGAAGCCACAAAATAGTAAACATAAGATTAAGAGAACAAAACATGGATGGTATAATCTGCAATAACAATCGATTAATAGATATGATGTTCATACTATGGCCATAACCCTAGATTGAGGGATTTTAGTCACTCATAATCCGATTACAACTACTAGAATTCATAAACAAACAAGAAATAAAGCTATGAAAAGAGTTAAAAGAAGTAACCTTAGAAGAATGGTGCTTTGCTCTTGCTCTGTGCTCCTAATATGTTCGTCCTCTGTGTCCTTTGCATCCTCTCTTCTCATTATATCAAAACGACTAAGTATGAGTATTTATAACTTTAAAAAAAACACCCTCAATGGCCCACCAAATCGGACTAGGAGAAGGCCAAAAATTGGCCAGGTCTGGATTATCGTGAAGTAGTCCACTTCGCCACTTGCATCGTGAGACTTTCTGTCTCGCCTTTCCCTTGCCTTGTGCAGGGTGTAAACTTCAGCGGGGGCTTATTTTTTACCCCCATTCACTTTCCACCTCGCGAGGCGAGCTCCAGCACTTTGCCTTGGGCTTGGCTTTGCAAGTTTCATCCACTTTTGCTCCATACTTAGTTGATTTTGTGATCTTTTCACCTACAATGCACAAAACACCTTCCATAAGCTCTAAATCATGTAAGTGAGTGAAAGTAACAAGTATTAAGCTAGATTATCCTCAAAACAAAGTACAAATGTGGGGAAAACATGGCTAACAGAGTGTATACCCAACATCAGTTATCGCCCAGTCTCTTGAGGCAGGGAACACTTTTGGATGGTGGCTCTTTTAAAGAAACAGAAGGAAAGGAAATCTAAAACAAGAAACAACAGCTAGCAATTCCTCTTTGGATTTATTAACGCTACATAACGATATTCAGATACATACTCCATAACATCATGAATATTATTTCTTTACTAAGAAACTCATATACATGATACCATGCAATGTGATCATTTTGCTGTGTGTGCTGTGGCTCACCCTGTTTCAGGATTTGTCGCAACATGCAATATTAGTTGCTAAGGAGCTGACTATTACTGCATTTTGCAGGAGAGTACCTGGCCCTAACAGGAGACAAGCTCGGTGGAGCGGAAATGATGTCCTGTGGTCTTGCTACACACTACTCTCTCAGCGAAGTCAGTTCCTTCCATTGAATCTTAAATTTCTCTAGTTTCTGCACAATTACTAAGATTACCTGATAAATCTGTATCTGGCTATATTGCTTTCTCCTTTCCAATCCTCTCAGAGGCTTCCCTTAATCGAGGAACAACTCGGAAAGCTTATGACGGATGATCCTTCTGTCATTGGAAATTGTCTTGCAAAATTTGAAGATGTTGTCCATCTGGATCAAATGAGTGTATTCCAAAGGTACTGCTCATCTTGTGCAGTAGTTTCAAATTAGAGATCCATACCGTTTGAGCTTCCATTCAGATGGGGAGTGGAGTGGGTTTTGTAAAGCTTCTTTAGGTATCTAGGCTTCTTTAGAAAATCAATCCCGTCCTCCCTCTTGTTGTAGAAACCATTTAACCTGCATCAGTCAGTGGACCCTGAACTTTTCATGCTTCTAGTTCTCATATTGCTTTGTGCATTAACCTATTTTGAATTGTTCTCTCGCCTTCTAGCAATTATTTTAGCTTCTTTTTATAATAAATTTCAATTTGTGGCATTCACTACGTATGGGCTACATCTTTTTTGGGGATGCATAAACACGCTTATTCGAGAGTACCCTATGCAATCTTTAAAAAAGAAATACTATTCAAAAATAAATTGTTTTGCATTATTAGTTACTTTCTTTAGCACTCTTCATTGCGACTTTATTGTATGTTATCATTATTCTGCATCTATGACAATTGGAAGTGCTCATCACCCAGTTTTACCTGCTGACCAACCTTACACCTTGCTTGCCTTAAGTTCTGATGCTTAAAAGTTGGGCGATTTGTGTAGTATGAATTGTACAGGCTGATGATTTTGGTTTAAGCTTCATGCTTTCTCCTATCTTCTAATTGTGGTTTTTCTTTAGTTTTCAAAACTTTTTGGTTATTTACCTGTTGTCCTTCTGTGTGGTTTCTGCTTGAATACCAGCCTATATCTGATGTTTGTGTGAATCCTTTTAATCTGTTTTGTGTAGGATTGAAATACTTAATAAATGTTTCAGCAATGAGACAGTGGAGGAAATCATTGATTCTCTGGTAAGAATGTAATCTTTACCTTATGTTTCTGTAATAAAGACATCATCCTACAAAATCTCTTGAAAAGATATGAAACTGTTTCTGATGAATAATATCTTCATTTTTGTGTTCAATCAAACAATTTTAAAGGATGAGAACTTAACTAGCAGAAATCCAGAAACAGAGTTTTTGTCAGTGTACGTAACAGATATCTACATCTCAATCCTTGTCTGCAAAACTATATTTCAGAAAACATATACATACAAATTTTTCTAGGAATTTTGAATTTAATACCACAGCCATCCAAGCTAGCAAAACTATTCAAAATAATTTCTACAGGACAGGACTTTTATTTCCTGGCAGTACGCAGAGCATCTAAATTTCTTCACTTGTTCTCTAAATATTTTTTTAGCATACATCTGATCATTAATTCCTAAAGAATTTAGGAAAGTGAAACAGCTAAAACAGCAGATGCCTGGTGCATTTCAACACTGAAGAGACCAAGAGAGGTGTCGCCGTTGAGCTTGAAGGTTTCCTTACGATCAGTAAGTTCCTTTCGAACACTTGACTCTTCAACATGCTCTCCCTTCATTCTTGGATGACACTACAAGGTTATGCTTCCTACCAGATACGTGAAGGTAAAAATCAAACTCTTGACCAGTGCATAATTCGTGAGTATCGAATGACATTACAAGCATTCTTTGGACATATTACTCGTGACTACTGCGAGGTACAGCATGTTTCTTGAATCTGGTTCAATTGGTAGAAGCTGTGACTCTGTGCATTTATAACTGCATGGGTGTCTTCTTATAGGGGGTTCGAGCGCGGATGTTGGATAAAGATCATTCCCCCAAGGTAAACCATTTCTTTTGACACTTCATTAGATATGATGTATATTCATAGAAACAATTTATGTGGAGAATGATTTTCTTGAAATCGTTGATTAAAGATAAAGGTTAGTGGCATGTGATGGAAGTATTAAGTAGTGGGTGAGGCATGTGTGATCTTTCATTATAGTCACAAATAGTCAAGAGTGAAAATAATTTATTCATGTGGAGCAAGTGGTATGAAGTAATATTGTAGGTAGTCAACGGAAAATTTACACCTCTAAAGCATACCACTCTTGTCACTTTCAATAGTTTACTACAATTGAAGGGGTGGCGACACACATACAAAGTGCATGGACACAAAAACGAGGAACTTGGGAATAAAAAGTTACATGATGCTTAACGGCGCATTAACTCTATTGGGTGTATTTCATTTTGATTCAATGTAACTCCGTCTTGTGGAGTAATACGATTTTCTGGAGTAATCTGGGCTTGCATACCTATTGGAGAATTGTTTGAACTAATTGTAGTTCAGTTCTTAGAGCATGCTAATTGTCAGTTTTAGAATTACCTGAACTGTTGGTAAAACATGCAGTGGGATCCTCCAAGCTTGGAACATGTGACAAATTACATGGTAGATGAGTATTTTTCTCCCCTGACATCAGTTGAACCTGATTTGGAGCTACCAATACAGCAACGGAAACCATTTGCATAGGAAAGCACTAGTTTTCGTATCAAGTATTGTTCTCTTGGCTGATCACAAGAAAAGTTTACCTGTGCTTATTCTTGCTACTGGTTTTATTGGATGACTAAAATTAAGAGACTTTCTCAATGAAGTTGGTGAAAATTCTGAGCAAGGACAGAGATCTGATTGCTACTTAAACGTTGGTGGAAATAAGCAAGAGGTACATAATTTTTGAAAACTATCTCATGCCCTTACGACCAAACAACTTGTGGAGAATGTTACCAGACAGTAACAAAGAAACTAAAATAGACGACAGCCACACAAATCTACTAAATTAACAATTGAGACACAGCAAGTTTGTAAAATTAGGCAGATTCTGCCATGTCAGTGTTCATGACCGGGTTGGGTCAGGTTTTTTAAATATCAAACCAAATCATTATTGTCGATTTTAAAATTTAAAACCAAATCAAACTAATAAAATTTAGATTTTTGAACCTTTGGATTTTTTCGATAAAGTATTTATACAACATATTATTAACTTGTACTTCAATTATATTTTTAGTCTTACCAAAATACAATCATCTAAGATATTTTATAAGAAAATAACACAAAATATAAGATGAGTGATGACATAAAAAAATTAACAAATAATCATAATGAAATCGCATAAAACAAATATTGCAATTTAACAAGTCACAAAAAATTATCATAATTTAGAAGTACTAAATCATGCAAAAATAAGTCTAATAAGTAGTAATTACATGACTAAACATTGAAGAAAAACTAAAATTAGGTTATGTATATTAATTATCTAAATCAATGTAAAATTAAAGAACAAATATTCAATATTATTGTCATTCTTAGTATTGAATTGATTTTTTTTTGTTAGGATTCGTATTGATTTGATTTTGATTTGAACTTTATTAGATTTACTAATATCTATGGATATAATCTTTTATTCGACCATTCAAAATTCTAAAAACATGAAATAATATGTTAAAAGATAAAAATTATGAAAAATATAGAAATATTTGTAAATTATATCAAAGTAAATACATTTATGTATAAAATAAATAAAATATATGTATAATGTCGGATTTGATTGATTCCTGGTTGATTTTTTTTAGTTAAAAACCAAACCAATCTAAATATAGTTGAGTTTTTTTTGTTTTTTATTTCAATATCAAATCAAGTCAAACCAAATAACATAATCAATTTTTTTTTCCGATTTAACATAATTTACGATTTGATTTGATTTGATTTTCGATTCGATTTTGTTCACCCAGTTATAAGTGTGGTATTCAAGTCTTGAAGTAGTTTCTTGTACAGACTATGTTTGACTTGTTCTAAATCATTTATTGCTATTTGCTTTCTCTTGATTTTTGTGATTCCTATTGTTCTTCATCAATCAAGTCTTTCTTTAGCTCACTTCGTCGAGCAGTGATGGGCTGTTTGGTACGACGGAAATATTTTTCAGTTTTCTCATGTTTGGTTGACTTAAATATTTTGGAAAATATTTTTCGAATCACCTATTTTCTTCAAATTCAAGAAAAATAACTTCCCTTAAAAATAAGAAAAATATTTCCAAAATCATTTTGAACCCCACGCCTCAACTTTCCATCATAACTTAAGTCTCGGTATCGATTCTCAATAATAATCCTAGATCCGATCCTAATTCTCAATTCGAGACCCAACTCTCGACCTCGATTCGAGACCCAACTCTCGAGTTCCAAATTAAGTCGTGGTCGGATCTTGAGTTAGAATTAGAGGTCGAATTTTGGGTCGAGTCTCGTGGTCGGCTGTTAAGATGGGGTGTCGAGATAAGGTCTCAAGTCGGGTATCGAGGTCGGGGTCGGGTCTTGGGTGGGGGGTCGGGGTTGGGTCTCAGGTCTCAAGTCGAGGTCGTGTCTCAAGTGTCATTTGGAGTTGCGGTTGGGTCTCGAGTCGAGTGTCGGGGTCGTGTCTCGAGGTTGGGTCTCAGGTAGGGGTCAAGTCTCGAATCGGGTGACAAGGTAGTGATCGAGTCTCGATTTAGGTATCGAGGTCGAGTCTCGGGTGGAGGGTCGGGATTGGATTTCACGTCGATGTTGTGTCTCGGGTCTTATTCGGGGTCGGGTCTCAAGTCGGGTGTCAGCGTCATGTCTCGAGTCAGGTGTTGGGCTTAGGTCTCGGATCGGGGTCGAGGTCGGGTCTCGAATCGAGTGTCAGGGTAAAGGTCGAGTCTCAAGAAGGGTTTCGAGTCGGGTGTTGAGGTCGGGGTCGGGTCAGGGTTGGGCCTCATTTAAGGTCGGGGTAGGGTCTCGAGTTGAGTGTCGGGGTCAATGTCGTGACTCGGTTCGGGTGTTGGTTTTGAATCTCAAATCATGGTCGGGGCTGAGTGTCGGATCGGGTCAGGTCTCGAGTTGAGTTTCGAGGTCGGGTCTTAGATCAAGTGTTAAAGTTGATGTCGGGTGTCGAGATCGGGGGAGGGTCTTGGGTTGGGTCTGGGTCTCGGATCGGGATCGAGTCTTGGAGTCAGATTCGAATCTCGAGTCAAATGTCGGGGTCGGGTCAAGTCCCGTGTTGGAGTCGGGGGTCAGAATCAGATTATGTTTCAAAAGTTGGATCTTGAGTCAAATGTTGAGGGTCTGAGTCGTGATTTGTCTGGGGTCAAGTTCAAGTTCGAGTGTCGGGATCATATTCCAATTTGAATGTCGGGTCTCTAATGGAGTTTGGTCCTGGGTTGGGTCTTGGGATCATGTTCTAATTTGGGTCATGGTCAAGGTTGGGTTTCAATTCAAATGTCGAGAGTAGGGGTCAAGTTTCAGATCGGGGCCAATGCTGAATTGCTTATCGGGATTGATTTTCAGGTCAGACACTATTTTTCTAAGAAGTATTTTCTACTTCTAGCAAAAAATAAAAGATATTTTCTAAAAAATAATTCTCATTCACCAATCATACGCTAGAAAATATTTTTCCACTCAACAACCAAACATGAGAATATAAATTAGAAACCAATTTATTTTCCAAAAAAAACATTTTTCATGAAAAACATTTTTTCCTTCATTCCAAACACTCTATTAGTTATATTGAATAATTATTCTTTTTAAACTCAATAGACATTTTATCTAAAAAAAATTCCTAAACCAATTTATTTTCCAAAAAAAAAAAAAAAACATTTTTCATTCCAAACATTTTTTCCTTCATTCCAAACACACCATTAGTTATATTGAATAATATTTTTTTAAAAAACTCAATAGACATTTTATCTAAATAAAATTTCCTGCCAATTGAGTTGATGAAAGAAGCATGTCAGCAACAAATGTAAAGTTCTTGCATAAAATGTCGTATTGGTTTCTAGACCGTTAACTTTCTCTGTGTGCAAGTATATGTAAACGTACAAAAATCATAAATCATTAATCCTAAAATATGGCATTTAACTTATAAACCATATATTGCAAGTTCATCTATCACACAACATTATACAATACTCACCATCTTCAATATTCATAGTTGTCCGATGTTTCTTGTTGGATATGGGTTCAGATGCGAAGGGTTCTTGATAGGGCAACTCTTGAACAAGACTAGATTTGAACTACAATGGTATTTTCAGAAGAAAAAAATCTCACTAAAGTGTCTAAAAGGATAATGGGAGATTAGACATACTCAGTGTTTATCTATTTGTTTTTATTTAGATATGCAGTCAGTCCCCAATAAGGAAAAATAAAACAAACTGCTTTAAACATAATTCACAAAGGCTCATTGCAGAAAGTCCGAAAAATTAAGTAGCTTATCCACTCATCAGGATGGTGATGGTGATCAAAATTAACTACTTTGGGTTGGCTACATACGGAAGTTGACAACATAGTATCCTTCAATTGGGACTCAAAGGTGTGTCGATATCAAATGGGAACGTAAACAGATTATTTTTCTCCAATGGATGAATTAATTACATGTGGAGACTTAGACTAGAAAGAAGAAAAAGAACAGATATCCATGAGCATTCTACAAGGAATCATACAGTTTTAGTTAGAAGCTCAGCTTCCAATGACCCAGCAAGGTTAATCTGTATCTCTTTTTAAAAAATCCTCTAACTTTTTGACGTATACATTACTCCGCTGATTTTCCTCTGGGTTTTAATATCATCAGTCTTAGCAGTAAGTGATCAACTAATTAGCTTTCTGAGTCTCTTTTCAGACACACTCGCAAACTTATTCTGTGGTTCCAGAACGAGTGCATGTCTAATATCTGCAATATCAAAATCCACAGTAAATTAATAAATGAACCAACTAAAAGGAAACTGGATGCCCATCTCTGGCCAGGACAGACCATCCAACCTGACTTTAATAAATATAGTTCACAGTTAACATGAAAAGATAATATGGAAAGCAAGTCACAAAATTTACAGTCAACAAAATATTCCTCAAAAATTATTAGGATTAACCAGAAAGTGGTTACATAAACATAGCTTTTTTTTTATTTTTCAACGCATATCCATCCATATGTATGTATGAGCATGAGCCAAAAACAACTGCTGAGATTGCACCTACTGTTAATTTGATCACACCCACTGCTACTTAGATCTGCCCGGTGACACACAAGGCACTGACTAATGAATTAGCAGCCAACCCAGAAATCTGACCCCCTCCCCCCTCGAGCGGCGTACTACAGATCTTTTAAAACTTATATCAGATGACTAAATCAAATTTTGTAATTACTATTTGTCATTAGTTTTTGGAAAGCTAGTCATGGGGAGATAACAGTTCTGAGCAAATTCTGTGCAATTAAAAATTTTCTTCCTACGCAAATGAGACCATAAAAGATATCTGAAAAGGACTGAAGATAAAAATGCACACAGAAAGAGCGCAAAAAACTGGAAACATGCACCTTGCAACAGACAGACTGGCACATAACATCACAACCTTACCTTGAAGAGCCTCTTTATAGAAGAGAAGGGACTCCCTGGCAGTTCCCCTTCTCATATAAGCCTTTACATTCTGCACACAAAAATAAGAAAATCCACCCAATTAGAATATATTTGGATCAGAAAAATGGAAATTGAATGTATGGAAGATGGGCATCTGCATTCTCATGCATCAAATAGTGAACCTGAGCTACAAGAGGAAAAAGGTAGAATAATATGAGTCTACGCCACAAGAGAAATTGTACAATGTGTCACCTTGAACAAAACAAGAGAAATGGTACAACATTCATATATCTTACACAACTCAAACATATTTGCTTGACAGGAGTTTCTACCACCACTCATTTAATTGTAAACGTACTTGAGAAATTCATATGTTTTCTGATAAACTTCTGGGTGCATATTATGTTATGCTTACATTACTACATAATATCCACAGGACAAACCACCAGACAGCAAATATAAACAGAGGGAAAAAAGAGTTCTTTTCAAAACTAACACTCCTTTAAGGTTAACTTTTTAAAAGATTTTCCCTTAAAAGCCCTGTAATAGGGTGAAAAGCCCTTCATCAATATGGCAATACAAGTGTTTGAATACTATTACCCTGAAATAATATTTCAAAACAGTATTAGATTGGGTACAATTCAAAAAAAAAGTTAAACAGTTCATTAATATTAGTCGCAAAATTCTAAGTTTCTCCTGATACCTTTTTATCAAGTAAAATTGCTTTAGTACAGTCCTCTTCAGCTTGTTGGAAGCTGCAAGTTAAATCACTCGGTAAAAGACAAATTCGAACAGAAAATATTGAAGAAGTTGCACTAGTATCATAATTTATTATCATACCATCCCAATTCTAAGTAAGCAGCTGCCCGGTTGGAATAATATGTAGCGTTGTCATTCAATTTGATTGCTTCTGTATAGTAGCTTACAGCTTTGTTCCACTGCTTGCCCTTAAATGCAGCATTTCCCTATATAGAATTCATCAAATTACCATGATAAACCAGAAGAGCATACTAATGACAGAGCCCTCAACGTTCAGAAGATGGTAAATCGAAGGCGAATGACTATCAGGCACAACATTCTTTCATTTCTCATTGGTTAAGTTTCAAGAAGCCTAAAACACAGTATCAAGAAGATAACGCAAGTGCATATACTGTTACTTAAGACTGAACTTAAAAATCTGTAGTAGAGACTGTTAGCCATGCTTGCAAAATTTGCTACAATTATGGTAACCACGTGCCAGTAGCATTTTGAGTAGAAACTGAATGTTACTGGTATGTCTTATTAGTGGACTCTTCTTTTTGAGGAGAGACCAGGAAAGAGAGATATAGTGGAAGTGCAAAAATTTGGTAAAGATATGAAGAAAAAATGAGAGCAGAGCATTTTGCTTCTCACCTTCCTGAAGAAGGCAAGAAAACAAGAAGCAAGGATGATTACAATGTGGAAAAAATTGGAAGAAAATTCCAAATATTTAATCAGCCATCTATATTGAATAATAATAATTTCAAGTGCCCCATACTTGGAGATAATATTGAATCTTTGGGGCTTGCAGCTAAAAGGCTGTAATAAGGAGCTGAGAATTTAACTATCAGGTCTTTGCAGACTTTCAGATTAGGAAACAGAATAGTGTGATGCCACAAGAGACCTAGTAAACCAACTTAAAAATCTGCAAAATAATCAAATAAACTAAGCAATTGATTTTAGCATATTAAAAGAAAAAAAAGTGGAGAATAAAACCTTTTCTTTCAAAAGTTCAGATGCATCAATGCTACCATTGGTATCTGGTAATGGAGATGCACTGGATTGTATGCTTACGTCCTCTTGGATAGATGAGTACATATCCAAGACAGTGTCAAGTAGAAACTTATCAGTCCCGTGAGATGCAATAAATGACAGGGAGATAGGATAGTTATCATGTTCTCCAAAAGGAATGGCAGCCTGACATTCAAAACAAGGAACAGAATGTGCACAGTGAAATCACTAAAATATGGAAAGAAAACAAAAGTATGAGGATGACTAAGTACTACTTGATGCTTGAATACTGCAACATGGAATTACCTGACAACATCCTGACATACTGGCAATGCCCAATAAAGCAAATGCTCTATCATGAACTTCAGCAGATAGACCTTTCCTTGACTTTAATTTTAAAGGAGGATCTGCAATCGTCGGAAGAACCAATATGCCATCGTTCTTCAAACAAAACGAAATGAGTCCTTGAGACACAAATTCCATGAAGGATACCACAAACAATGAAATCAATGTAAAGATTCTCTGACTGGGCATGTTCTCCTTATTCAACTTCAGACTCAACTGAGATTGTATTTTTACATTCAACTTTTAAAAATAAATTATTTTATGTGATGCAATCAAGCAGAGGAATCAGGGATCTAGATCAGATAATAAGCTGATAGTAGTCAAATATAACATATAAATCATTAATAGAATTTGCGTAGAAGTTTCTTAGAGAGGTAAAACAATACTTGTATAGCTTTAACATGCCATCTCACTATTTTAAAAAGTCCTTTTTATATGTCATTTGATATAATAATGCGGGGTATCAAGAATGGAACTATAATACATTTGTATTGTAATACAAGGTACCATATTATAGGGAATTGCAAAAAGGAAACAACTAACAAGGAGGGGATTACTGATCCCTTCATTCCTGCAATACTTATCCTTAATTTAAGGATATGACAAAAAAAGGACACCTAACTAACATGAGTCTTACATACCTTTTTTTAATTTTCAATACCCACAACCAATACTATATGCACTATGAATTTAATCGGCCAACCAAATGCCTCCTAATTTGTTCGTGTATTATATGTATGCCAAATATTTTAGGACAACCCGAAAAACAAACATTGTTACATAAAAATGGGATGCAAGGCTAGATATTGCATCAGACATTTTTGAAGTGGTAAATGACATAGTAAACTTTTCAAAACTGTTCCCCTGACATTTGTACCAAAGTTATGTGAAATATTAAGTGCAGAAGCATATGCAAAATTTCTAAAGGATGGGTGCACTTATGAAAAGATGGATTTAATAGATAAATTTGACTGGTTTGACCTTAAGGTTCTTATCACTTGAACCCGTTAAATATTTAAAACTACAGGTCCAAAATCGATTCTTATATTCAAATAGTGATTTTATAAATATAGTTACATTTTGTGTAGAAGGTATTGAGATCGTCAACTGTACGCTTTATCATCGAGTACTAATTGTTTTAATATACACATTTGGTTTAATTATATAAAAAATTTGCATTGCTAAAAATAGGAATTTCCAATGTGACAAACTTGAAAATTTTGAAAGGTTAAAAAAAAAAAAGTAAGAAAAATATTAATTAAAACGCCAAAAGTGCTACCAATAACTACTTAAAGAAGTGTTACCTAATTTTAGCACGAAAAAGACAAGATAGATATAAGATTTAAATTTCTATCCTCACTTAGAGAAGTGCACCCAATCATCATTGCATTATATGATACTTTGAGTGTGGGTTCACACATCTATATTTAAGTATTTTTTTAAAAATATAACACTACTCTACATGATCTCGGGAGGAGAGCATGGGATCACATGACCCTGTGACCCCCTCTTAGATACGCTCCTGATTAAGTGGCTTTGACGAAGAAGAGAAGAAGCTAATGGTGGCTGCCACAAATGGAGTGGTAATCCCGACACCCCAACCCCCCAAAAAAAAAAAAAAAAAAAAAGATAAATAGGAAAGATGAAGAATGGGGAGAAAAGGAATCATAACAGAAAAGGAGAACTTCATTTTTTACTTAAGGCTGTCGAAAGGTACCTTCAAAAGATTCTGCATTGCAACTCGCATCTCGGTCCTAACTTTGTAAAGAATTTTGATGTTCTCAGGAGCCAAGGTAACTGCTGCAGCAATGTGATTGGAGACTTGAGAACCCAACCTCAGTTTCACAGCCTTCATCCATTCTTCATAATTTGTGTTAAACTCGTATCTGAGAAAAACTAAGCATCAGAGATGGTCACAGGGAAATCATTGCCTCGACTAAATCAGAATTTTGAACAACATAGGAAGAAGACGGAAAAACCAGATATAGCACATATGTAGTCGTTGAGTGTGTCTATAAATCAAGTTTAGAAATTCATCGGAAATAATACACTAAAAGGGCATGACACAGCGAACCATATAAAGCAATCTTTCCCAGGAAAGGCAACAAAAGTAAAGAGTAGTAATCCCCTCTTTATTCAAAAATAAATCCAGTTAATCCCACCACTACCTGCTATCATCCACAATCAGCATCAGCTTGCACATGGCTGTCAGTGCTTTACCACTAGAAGGGCAAAGTACAGCAGTGTAACTATCAATTAACAGTCAACTATTACTTAACTTCCAAATCATTTGCAGTTGTGACAAATTTACCAAATGTGGTGAACAATGGAATGCTTTAAAACTATGAAAATGCCAGTGAGCAGTTGAAAGTCTCAAGGTGGAAGTAGATTAACGAAACATCAGTGCCACAACAAGGTATGCCCCATAGTTGTTCTGGTGATAGAACATAAACTCTACAGAAGCCTTCTCGGTATATTCAACAGAGAAAAGCTGAAAATCCCACTAAGCTCGCTAGATGAACATGCTAAACAGAAGAACAATTTAGATAGGATCAAAAAAAGAGTTTTAGAGAATGAAACCATTCAGCTTCCAATTCCAGTAGTCCCTATGTCAAATACTCCATAAATGAGTTTAGACATCATGTAATGCGTAAGAGTGTCAGATAATTTAATATTTTACTATATGCCAAATTTGAAGTTGTCAATAAACTAGAGATTATGTCTTGAACCAAGAACGAGAGTAGTAGTTTTCTATGTAAACCAATATTTTACAAAACGCTAGATGAGTTTTTCAGCACCCGAGAAACGCACAAACGAAGAGCTTCCGAGAAACAAAATGTCTCCATACAAGTAGAAGCCAAGAGGGTAAGGAGATGTGAGACAGAAGCAGATGATCTTGTCAACAATATTGACCTGTATTTGAAGCGCAGCACAAACAGTAGCTCGATATTTTGTGGATCCCTATCTGAGATTCCTCACATAAACAAACACTCCTTTCTCTCAAGATGGTCCAAGCCAATGCAGGAGGCCATAACTAAACTATGGCCAAATGAAATACTGAGGGTAGGAAGAGATTACAGAAAGGGATTGGAGATTTTAATGCAGAGAGATTCTTGTGAAGAGAGAATCCAGTAAAGAGACTCAAATCTTTGAAACCAATTCCTATTTATTATTTTTTGGAGAATGGTATCATTTCATTAAAAATATCAGCACAAAGTTTGTGCTGATAAAAGAAAGAGAGAATACAATCTCCAGAGGAAACAAAACATAAAACTCCCCTTAATCAACAAAAACTTACAGGGATTATATAGCTTTGCAGTATGGATTCACCATCATTTACAGCATCCTTTACTCCAAGAAAATAAAAAGTAGCATACAATTTAATTTTATTCTCTCTGTGAAGTTCGTATTCTCAAAAAGTCTTGAAATTTCTTTCCTTCCAGACCGTCACCAAATGCATGCTAGGATGGTTTGCCATCATTTCTTTTGGTTAAATACCACCAACTACTCCACTCCAAACACTCAAGAGGTCTATTGTCTTCTCTGGCATATACCACTTCATTTTAACCAATTCTGGTGCATACTAAACAATAAACCACTAAGATACTACAGATAGCAGGACACATTGACAGACAAGAAACGTGAAAGTGGAAAGCATGATAAAAGTAGCTTAAAAGTTATATCACTTTCTAGTAAGAAGATCAGCCTAGTACAATATTCAAAGTATGGCATGTGCATGACCTTTGAAGAAGAAACATCACAGAAGAGAGAGCTCGTAGAGTAGACATCCCATTCTGCTGGATGGTTGATTGTTTAATGAAACCTTTTAAGCTGGGTACGTTTGATGCAATATACTGCCCAAGGTTCAGATGTTTGGGTGTCTGGTCTGTGCAAATACAAGAAAAATGAAAAGTGATGCAAAGAAATAGAGAGTACCAACATCTGGCAACCAAATGAGTGCATCGAAAAATTATGATATAAATTAGGAGGAAAAAGAAAAAGTAAACTGCAACTTACATCCAGATAATTTTTCTATTACTTTGGTGACAACATACACTGTCTTCTGTTTTGGTACGTTACAGAGCTGAAAAAGATCATCGGCTATAACAAAGCATCTTGTCCTCTTAGGTTCAATTGATGGTATCTGAAGCAACACATGTCCAACTCGATGCAGCACAGATGGATCACGAGCTAACCATCCTGTAAAAGGGATTGCCACCATAAAGAATAGACAACTGATTTAATGCCTAGCAGGAATACCTAAAAGCCAAAGAGACGGTCTGTATATTTACAATACTGACCATCTTAAATTTCAATTAATCAAAATTCAGGAGCAAATTTTTTTTTTATCTCTACCATCAATAAATTTAGCCAGGGCAATTATAAGTTATGACTCTACCCAAATAGGCCTCACTCATGGGTATCAGAGTAACTCTTCCCATTGCTTTTACAGAAGTTCCTTCTTGTATTAACAAGTCGTGGAACATATCTTTGTTCTCAGTATCTTTGATTAGTTAGGTGTTTTTTTCTTATTAACAAATGAAATACCTATAGTTTAGTACACAATAAATTGTCCATTCTCAATTCTTTTTAATGAATGATATGAAAGGTACTCTATATCATAGAACTGTAACAAAGATATCATAGCCAACAGTTATCGGTATACAAGCTTGCTGACCTGTAAACCTGATATAATCTCCTTCTTACTGCAATAGTCCCCAACCCTCTTTTGTTCATGCATTTTATATTAAATATGTTTGCAGCTAAATGTCTAGTACAGAGAGTCAGAAACGGCATAGTTGCAAACTTGCAATTTCTCTCTGGGCACCAGTAAGTTCGAGTCCCATCAACCCTCTTAGTGTCCTACTGCATATTTGTTTCATTCCGCTAATCCAGGGTAATCATGTGGCCAATTGAAAAATATATGGAGCACATTTTATGCAGACAAATAGTGATAAATTGGACAATTTTGCGTAGGAATCTCAGTAAGATAGGACACTGGAGAATGCAAACCAAGTTGGCTGACATATGGCTAAAGATAGGTAAAAAAATCTAGGGAATCCTGAAGGTTCACACGTAAGGATTTTTCTTTTATCTGTAAAGTAAAAGTAATATTGATGCAAGAAAAGCTGCATAAAGGAAATGTTGTTTAGAGGTACTGATATTTGGTTACAAATAACAGTATTTGAGTATTAATTACCTCACATTTTAGTACTTTATTCAGGTTCGTAGCGTGAATCACAATGTAATGAGCGTAATTGAGCTATTGTTATGTGTGGGAGACATTTAGAGTAAAAGGACGAAATGCACACGACGTTGCAGAGAAATGGCAAAATTGAGACACATGACCTGCGCAATAGGCTGTACGTCGCTTGAGAACGTACAACGGTGGTCAAGCATCACACTAGTAAAGCACGGGAGCAGCCGCACATTGCGCCCCCAAAGCACAAGTGCAAGCGATTTTGTCCTGGGCATCTGGCCAGGCACACCGATGCATGTGTGTGACCTGTGTATTGGAGTGTGCGCCTCACACCCCAAGGTCTGGGAGGAAATTTCCAACTGCGTTAGGAAAAAGGAAACTTCATCCTATATATTTCCACTGCATATTATAGCTTCAGAACATATCTTTTTTAGGAGATCCGAGCAGTGAAGGCATGGAAACAGCTAGTGTATCTTGGGAGAAAGGGGACATTTGAGTTTTTCTTCATTAATTTGTTCTTAGTAGTTTTATCATTTTTAATATTCATATTATTGTCGCCATGAAAATGCTTAGATGGATGCGTGGACATACTAGGAGAGACGAGATTAATAACGAAGATATATGGGAAAAGGTGGGAGTAGCCTCTGTGATGGACAAGATGCGGGAAGCCAGACTGAGATGGTTCGGAAATGTGAAGAGGAGCATAGATGCCCCAATGCGGAGGTGCAAGAGGTTGGCGGGGATAGGTTGGAGGAGAAGTAGACGAAGGAAGAAATTAAGGAGAGGTAATTAGACAGTTAATGGAACATGTCCAGCTCATCGAGGATATGACCATAGATAGGAGAGTTAAGAGTATGGAGGTCAAAGATTAGTATAGACGGTTAGTAGGTAGTCAAATGTCTCTCTTCCCCGTGGAGCTGGAACATGTCCTAGCCTGAAGTACCTATCTATTCCGTTACCAGTTTTATTATTATTGTGCTAGCATTATCTTTTGTTTCTACGACTGTGCTAGCATTATCTTTTGTTTCTACGACTTGGGTTATCTTTACCTAAGTTGCTTGGATTCTCCAAATATGTTGTCGCACCCGTGTCGAATCCTCCAAAAATGCACTACTCTTGAAGGATCTTACACACACCCAATGACATTTTTGAAGAGTCCGAGATCTTTACAACTTTTATTGTAAGTGTTTTTTTCCTTCAACATTTTCACCATAGCATTTTACTCTTGCTTCTTTTAAAATGTTCTGAATAATAAGTTTCTTGACAAGTCTGTTAGAAACAATCTCTCTATCCTGCCAAGATAGGGGTAAAGGTATGTTGTTGTTGAATTATTGTCGCCATGACTGTGTGATGAGTTTTCTTAGCTCGAGGCTTATGGTGCTACATGAATCTTTTTTTTTTGAAACTGGTTTGTATTCCTCAACATTAAGGGCTATGCTGGCCACCTCCTAAAGTGTTAGTTACATAGAAATAACAACAAAAAAAAGAAAGTAGGACTACTTACAAAGCTCCTATGAAATCCACTAGTTGAGTTTCTTCTTCTATGAATGTTGATGCTTAAATTCACATTTTTGGTTTTATCATATTGATTTAATCATTCAATTCTATGCTTAGATATTTAATTATTTGGTCACCAATTGAATATGATCTATGAATCATGAATTGAATATGGAAGTAAGAATTCTTGATTACAATAGACTGAATTGTGCATGTTCTTGAACCAAGACATTAAGGAACAACAACAACATAGTGTAGTCCCACACAATGGGGTTTGGGGAGGATAGAGTGTACGCGAATCTTACCCCTACCTCAGAGGTAGAGAGATTGTTTCCTATAAACCCTACGCTCAAGAAAAAAAACAAATTAAAGCAATCTAGAAAAAGAAGTTATGGATGTGAAAGCATAACATAGCATGATGAACAGTAACTACAACAAAATACTCCAATAATCGAAGTACAAGAAATAACAAATAGTAACAAAAATTGAAGAACAAGAAAGTAGAAACAATAAGAGTAACACTATGACTACTAGTATGAAAAGATTAACAAGACAACGCTCTACTACCTGCTAACTAGACATTAAGGAACGAATTCACAATTAGGATAGGAATATACTTAATCCTCTTGCTTAATCAGTTTTACAGGAATTATTATTGCATCCTTATTAGTTCTAGTTCCATAGGAATATAGGCATGAGATCAGCTTGAAAAGACCGAGTAGGATGTAAAATAACCATGTCGATTAGAACTGTTAGCTTAGTTGTTTCATTCCCCTTTGGAAATAATAAATCCTGAAATGCCAAAAAAGACTTGCTTTAATAGTTAATTTTTATTTCATTTTAGTAGTTAATAATCCCCCATTGGTTTTTCTCTAGGCCACGGTTCTTTAAGGGATGCAACATTAAGAATCGGGTACATTTTATTTTTGAGTAGTTTTAGGATAAAATTGATGAAAGAAGAAAGCTTGATTTGAATTTGAGGGTGTATTTTGTGGCTTGTTTGATACCAACCGAGTTTGGCTTGGGCATTTGGATTAAACAATGTTGCTTGTGAATTGAAATATCATGAGTGCCTTTAAATTATTAGATAGCATGTCTTGCGACGCTTAAGCTTGATTTCTAGACTCCTAGGTTTTGTTTACTAGTGTGCTTCATAAATATAATTTTTAGGGTTGCTAGTTGTTGCTTTGATTGAGAGTCGAAATGGAACCATCCATACACTACAATTTAGTCTAGAACTAGCTCAGTGTGAGAGTCAAAGCATCATAAGTGTTGCTGGGTTTAAAAAATGATTATAAGTTTTGACAATTGGTAAGTAGTAGTCTTCAGCATTAAGGAAATGTTGGCACGATCAAAAAGGGTTACAACCATGTCCAACAAAATTTACAAGCTTCCTGTCATGTCTATGATTTGATCTTACATCTTCTATACATAATTATTTACACCAAAAAAAGTAAAAACACTAAACAATTCCATTTGACTTTGTGGATGGAATTGAGTCTATCTTCAAAACATCTACCATTCCTTTCTCTCTAAACAGCCCACCAAATACATGAAAGAATCAATTTCCACCATCTCTTTTGAGTCTTGCTGCTCCCTCTTCTAATCCAGTAGCTGAGGAGGTCGGGAGTATGTTCTGGCATGGTCCAGCTTTGGCCAGAGATGTTTAGGAAAAGCTCCCATAGTTGGGTAGTGTACTTACAATGTAAGAACAGATATTTGTTTGTTTCTCCTGTCAAGTTACACAAAAATACACTTCGGAACTAGTGTCATTCCTTTTTTTTGCAACACTTCTTGAGTGAGACATGCTCTCTTGATAACTAGCCATGTGAAGCATTTCACCTTAGTGGGTGTCAAATCAATCCTTTCCAAATGTTGTTCCATTGGTAAAGTCTACTACCTGCCATTTCCTGCACCCTTCTCTTATAGGCACTATTTACTGCAAATAGCCCCTCCTTGGTGTGATTCCAAATTACTCTATCAGGAGCATGTTTAGAGATCTTAGCTCCACCTAGCATTTCCAAAAGGAAAGCTACTCTAGCCACTTTCCAATCATTCAGAAGTCTTCTGAAGGACAGATCCCAACCTTGTGCAGTCCAACATTCTCTAATTTGGCTTCAGGATTGTTGCGTATAGAGAATAGATCTGGGAAGACTTCTCTCAGTGAGCTTTGATTGATACAAACATCTTGCCAGAACTACGGTTTGGTGCCACTCCCCACCTTCAGAGTTAGTTCTTCTTCTGGTGAGTCTACATGGCTCTGATGTATCTCCACACTCCCCAACCATATGGCATTGAAGCTAAACTAAGACCAAAGGACTAAGTTCACCATATTTTGCCAATATCACTTCCCTCTAAAGGTCCTTCTCCTTACTGATTCATTAGGAGACTTTTATTCTGCACTCTGAAATTTTGATTCCCAAGCCTCCCTTTCCTTTGCTTAGCATTACTGTATTCCATTCACTAGATGATAGCCCTTTTCTTCTTTGCCTCTTTTCCAGAGGAAGTTTCTTATGAGTTTATCTAATATTTTCACCACCTTAGAGGGAATAGGAAATGGAGATATTACATAGGTGGGAAGTGAGTCTAATATTGAGTTTATCAATATGGTTCTACCTCCCCAGGAGAGGTATTGAGTTTTCCATCTTGCTAACTTCTTTTCTGTCTTTTCAATGATTCCATCCCATATTTCTAAAGCTTTGTGCCTACTACCTAGTAGCATTCCCATAAGTGGTAGGTAGTCCTTCTACTCTACAACCAAGTATACTTATCAATATCTGAATCTGAGGAATTTCTTTGATAGGGATCAGTCTACTTTTTGCCTAGTTGACACTTGGTCCTTGCTTCAGCTTCAAAAAGTATTAAAATTAGTCTAATGTATCTCAATTGCTCAATCTCAGGGTCATAAAAAACTATGGTATCATCTGCATACAACAAATGACTGATCTCTTTTCCACCCCCATTTCTGGCTCCTATTTGAAAGCCCCTAAGCCATTGTTCTCTATGGCTATTCTCATCAAGCTATCAAAATCTTCCATTGCCAATATAAACAAAAAGGTGGAGAGAGGGTCTCCTTGTCTCAATCCACTTTCAGCATTGAAGAAACCTACTAGCTCTCCATTGACAAGGACAGAGAATTTAACTGTCTTCATACATGCCTCTATCCACTTCAACCATTTGATCTATCTCATAGTGTTGAGTAAGAAAGACCAGTTAACATAGTCATAGGCATTCTGAATGCCTAGTTTACAAAGTAATCCTGCATTAACATCTTTCATCCTTGAGTCTATAGTATACACTCACTAGCAATTAGGGAAGAATCAATAATCCGTCTTCCCTTTATAAAAGTCATCTGATTTTTATTTACCAATTTTCCCACCACCTTCTTCAGCCTTTCAGCAAGTAACTTAGCCATGATCTTGTACACTCCTCCAACCAGACTAATTGGTCTTTAATCTTTAAGATCTAAGGCTCCAAACTGTTTAGGTATTAATGCAATAAAGATTGCATTAAAACACTTCTCAAAATTCTGATTAGAGTGAACCAATCCCAAAGTCCCTATTATACTTCCTTCATCCCAGAAAGTGTGGAAAAAAATTTCATTGGAGAGCCATCTGAGTCTGGGGCTTTCTCCTTGGCACATAATTTGATGTTGCGCAGAATCTCCTCCTCATCGAAGGGTCTTTGTAAACAGGTATGCTCCTCTTCAGAAATCATAGAAAACTCGTTTTGAATTTTTTAGCTTATCATTATATTTATTGCCCCCCAGTCAGCCCCTTTGAGCATGTATCCTTTTATGTGGCAGCTATGTTACTAGCCTCGACCTATTTGTTGAATCACTATCTTTTGCACACCCTGCTTCCTTAAGCACTTATAATGCACACTTAGCCGAACAACTAAAGTTGGAGGAAAGAGATAGTCGAGGTGTGAAATGGACCAATGATGAGGCACAAATGATGAAAATTTCCCCTCACCCTATGGTAATTTGCATGTCTAAGAAACTGCCTTGCCTCTCAAACTTGTCCTAATTTGCATACAGTTCTTTCATCACTCTGAGGTTAGAATGGATTGGTTCCTTAAAGACAAGTCTCATTTCATCCCTCAAATAGTGTCCCAAATATCCAGAAACTTGTGGTTCTTATGTTTCAGGTACATCCAAGAGAAAGAAAGGACTTCACATAGAGTGAGAGAACTAAAAAATACAATCATGGCATATGACACTAAGAAATTTGGCGTGCCAATGTTGTATCAAAAACAAAGCAGGGATATACTTGAGTTTAAGCTTAATTACAATGTCGCATTCAAAAAACTTGGGCATTTCTTTCCTTCCAAAACACCCACCATACAGGGATTCCCATGTTTTGGAAGAAGATTTGATCAAACCTTTTTATGCCAGAAAGTAAAGAAATTTAGAGCCATATTTTTCACCTGTTCAAAAAGAGAAATTTAGAGAAAAAACTTAACATCTTAATGCTCTTGTGATAGAAATGTTTCCAAGCCCTTGTGTATTTATAAAAAAAAAAAAGGGACTCTTATTTCCTTTTTATCACAATATATTTTATTCCTGAGGAAGCTACCTAATTTTACATTGCGCCAGTTAAATGCATGTCCAATATTAATTAAGTAGTTGATAGTTCCTTTGTACTCAGTACTCACATAGTACCTACTAATTTAGTGTTTAAATTGACTTATTTTAAGTGTTTTTGGCTTGAAAGTTCTTTTCCTCTTTCTTGTAGTGTTTGGCAAAAATAGAAAGTGTTTTTAAGCACTTAATTTTAGGCCAGAAAAGTACAAAAATAAGTTAAAAGCTAAAAGTTGGGTATTTCTAACTTATAGCTTTTAGGTATTTTTGAAAAGCCAATCCAAAAACCCTCTAAATCAAGACATTCCAATAGGTTTTCGTGTCAATTAGTATGGTGGTGAAAAGTGTCGGAAATTGGGGTTGTAGATTGGCCTGTCAATTAGTTTCATGGTCATGAAAAGTATCAAAAATTGGAGTTGGATCGGTGCCTCAAATGGTAAAGAAGGAAATAAGTAAAAGTTCCTTTTTATCCCATTCAGCATTAAAGAAACTTCTCAACTTTAGTTTCTCCTTTTTCTGGTGTTGTTCTAATATGGAAAAAGTGAACAACTCTCTACTATCCTGGTTCCAGTAACGCATTTTGCAACAAGAAATTAAGGTCTTCTCCTGGGAGACTTTTTCTACTTCTTGATCAGATCTTTACTTAACAGCTGCAGATATAGAATTTGGCCTCTCCAGACATCTTTTGCATTAGTCACAAAGCAAATACTGTGGTAATAGTCTAGAGAAAACAAAATAATACATACCAATACTGTCCAAACTTTGTGATACAGGCAGAACACCAATAGTTGATACGGCCCCATGTGACGGCCTAAACCCAAAGACACCACAAAATGCTGCTGGGACTCTAATGCACCCAGTCGTATCGGTACCTGCAATAGATCAGACTCTGTAACCATCTAACATTCTGAATCCAAAGTGAATTTTTATTACAAATTAATACCACTCCAATTAGTTAAACAGAAGCCGGCCAACTTAAAAATTAAATCTCTCATTCCATCATGTTCATACTTCGCAGATATACAAGATGAGGAAAACACAACTCGATGTTAAATCTATCCATAAGAGCTATTCACGCATGAAGATCGTCGTATGTATGCTCGACTTCGGTTGCCGGTGCTATAATAGGTAGAAGTACATTATGGCAGGATCAGTCACCCTGGCAAACAACTTCTGTATAAATGGGATTCTATGATCATCAACCATAGAAATAGAAATGAAGCGTTAATCCTTACCAACTTGATCTTGTTGCTCCTGGCAACAAACATGCATGAACCATTTCACGAAGTATGTGTCCGGATAGGCCAAAGTCTCGATAGTTAGCTCTCAGCCTTCCGATCAAAAAACAACGTCGATGAAGGCGTGTAGGTGCACTATTCCGTGGTAGGGATTGTAACTTTCCATAAATTTCCCATTTGTCACTCAACGACGGAACCTTGCTTATTTCTTTTTTTAGATGCTAGTATAATATGGGGTCTCCCCCTCCAGCGGGATCAGAAAAGGTTGTATTAAAGTTTCGATCGGTTAATAACATGGTAATTGCCCCTGCCAGTACCGGAAGTGATAATAAAAGTGGGAATGCTGTCACTAGAACGGACCACACAAATAGGAAGACAAAAAGGAAAGAGGAGGCCCAGACTATAGCAGGAATATATCTTTTTTAAGACGGTGGTGTTTGGACTAGCTTAGACACACCTCGACTATTCCACCGGGTAACTACGACCTCCCACCAGGTACTAGGTATAACTTTGCCACCAAGGCATAGCAGATGGAAAGGATCACCGAGTGTTTTTTGCCTGAATTTGAACCGGAGACCTCATGGTTCTTCTCTCACTTCATTGACTACTAGGCCTCACGCAAACACTCTTGGTGACTACAACATGAAAATATCTTCACAACTCAAACATATTTGTGAATATAGTAACTTCATCATCTTCATAATTTAAACCATTTTAGCAAAATTGAACAGACACAGGAAACCGAAGAAGAGGAAACTTTAAATCAGCGATTTTCAATAACTGCAATTTAAACTGACAGCCATACCTAAAGCAAAATCAACAAGTTCAGCTGCAACAGCAACAGCTGAACCACTGGATGAGCCACCTGGAATATGAGATGGCAATTTTGGATTAGTTGGAGTACTGTAGTGCACATTCTCTCCAGTAATCCTGAAACATTCCAACAGAGACATCAATTCCCTTCACTGAAATTGCATTGCTTCAAACACAAACTGTCTTCCTCAGCCAAAAGAAACACAGAGGGAGGAAAGAGAGTGTATCAACAGACGATAGCCATGTATAAATCTGAAAAACGTACTACTTCTTTCCCAACTTTTTTGCCACTCTTCCCATTTCGAGAAATCCTAGAATGTACTGCACCATTCCATTTCTATACATCTTTACAATCTTCCTTTTTACAATAAAAAAATCACGAGAGGTAGTGGCACACGTTAGATATTCGGTGGATGATAGATCTGGCCTTCTCCACTACCAAGCTTTTGTTGCGGCAGGATTCAAATGTATGTGTGTCTGACTGACACATTACTTGTCGTGCTCTTATCACTAAACCAAAACCCTGAGGCCACATCTTTCACAACCTCTACGGATTCAAATTCATTAAACTATTCAATATATGAAACTTGATGTCATGTTTTCTCTATAGAACTACTTTTCAAGATTGCTTGAATGTTTATTCAAGCAGTGTATAATTAAATTAACGATTCAAGCTCCGTGTAGAATCAAATATCTCCTATTAAATTAATGTGACATACGAATTAATGCCAAAGAATAGATAGAAAAACCGAAAGATACCCAAGTCCAAATTCGTCCATGATAGTCTTCCCAACACAAGTAGAACCATTCTTCAGAAGAGCAGTTACAACCATGGCTGTCTTTGTAGCCACCTCTTGCGTCCGTTTCCAGGCTGGACTACCAAAACCCGTCACATATTCCTTCACATCAATACTATAACAGTGGAAGTAGAGAAAAAGAAATTAGAATCAATTCCACGTCCAGAAATGCAGCAAAACATTTTATTTTTCTTACAAGATCTAATCCTTCCAAACCAAAACCCTCACAACATAACAAAAAGAAAAAGTGTTTTCGCCAAACTTTAACTTGAACAGAGGAGTATGACTAACTTGTCTTTGATGGCAAATGAGAGGCCAGAAAGGGAAAGTCGAGCAGCTGGAGGAGGTGGTTGAGGAAACGGAAGCAACTCTATTCGTTCAATAAAAGCGCCAAAGTCTTGTTTGATTGAGTTTCTAGCTTTCAATCGTCGCCGATTAACCTCAGCCAGGATCAATATTCCGGCGAATCCGACGCCGATCACAACCCAGACTTTGGGGTTCGATACATTGAGTTTTGTCATCACCGGCAGCTTCGGTGGCAAAAATTGAAGGTTTTGAAAGGGTTTAAGAAACAGGGGGAACTGCTAGTATTGATTTTTGGGTTTCACAGAGGACATAGAAATGGGGTTTAAGAGTCTTCTCCAAAGAACTTTCCACGTGCCTGTGCACGTTTCCCGCACGCGCCGAATCTTCCTTTTCCCACAAGTAAATGTCCCTTCAGAATTTCTTTTAAGAGAATGAACAAAAATGTCATTTGTTTATAATTTGGTTCAAAAATATTTTTGTTGTAAATAATTTGGTTCAAAAATATTCCTACAGTCAATATTTTGGCCTAGAAATGTCATTTTAATTACTAATTGGGTCAAAAATGTCATTTTTCAAATAAATATATTATTTCTTTGTTAGAGCGTCTCCAACCCTACACTCTATTTTACTCTCCAAATATAGAGTTTTCTATTTTTTCAGACAACCAACTTCAACCCAATTTTCTATTTTACTTTCTAAGAAAGAATTTGCTTCTCTCTCCTCAATATTATATTATTATTTCTATTTCATTTTTATTTTCTTACTTCGTAATATAAATCTTTTCTTTCTGTAATAATCATCCTATATAATTTTCATGTTATACAAAATTTAATTTTTTGAAATACTTTATTTAATATGAAATTAGATTTTATTCTAAATTTCTAAAGAACAACTATAAATAATTGAAAAAAGAAATCGACAAGCACAATCACAACTTCTCTAAATCATACACTACATACTTCTTTTTTTGAATATTGTTAAATCTAGAAACGAACTACCGGATTAATAAATTATTGGTGTGATTATTATAATTATTTTTGTTATGTATATATATATTGTATTGTATTGTATTGTTATCTCGTATTTAAATTATTATGTTGTGTATTGTATTTTTAAATTAAAATTTGTATCTTATCATTTAAATTTCGTACATTCTATATAGTGAAAATTAATAATAACATCAAATTGTATCAAAAAGTGATGAAAATTAAAAAAAAATTAAAATATTATTAATTCGAGATGAAAGTAGTATATATTAAATAATATATTTTTTAAAATGTATATTACATTTTAAAATAATTATGAATATTAGAGATTTAATTAATAGTCTTATATGAAAAATAATATGTTAATTACAAAATAATAGAAATAATAATATAATATTCAAAAAGTGAAATAGAGAGTATGAATAGTAATTCTCCATTGGAGACTACTATTCAACTCTCCATAATTGGAGAGTAGAGGGTAAAATAGAGAGTGCTTGGAGAGGGCATTCTCTATTTTACCCTCCAAATATAGAGAATGGAGAGTAAAATAGAGTAAGGTTGGAGATGGTCTTATAAAATATTATGGTGTGGATGTCCATTACACCAAGAAGTTATTCTCATTAATTATCTCCATTACATAGATAATCTCCACCTTTATGACCATCATTCTTGTAACCTTACACCTCCATAACCTCCTCCTTTATATTCATGGTTAGTGTCATGTTTATGATAAATCTTTTGTATGCCTCTATGTAACACTATAAATAGAGGCATAAGAGTCCATATTGGATACACTTGAATACTTGTAAGAATAAGAAAAGTTCTCATCTCTTGTCTTTCTATTTCTATTGCTTTCATCTTCTATATTTCTTGTCTTATTTTGCTTTAGTTTTACAACACGTTATCAACACGATTCTCCAATTTTTCAAATTAAGTTTCAACTTGATTTTTTCAGGTCTGTAGTTACATTGAAATTTTCCATGATGACTTTGGTAAGTTTACTCTGCATTTTTTGATATATACTGTTTCAAAAAGTTGAATTCTATTTTATTTATCCTCCGAAAAGATAAAGGTAAGGTATGTAATTTCTCCAAGTTAGAGTCTTACTCAAAAAAGATAAGTTATTGAGTTATATGTCATGTATATATTGATTGGATCATCATTATTGGTTACTTTTATACCTCTTTATTTTTCATTATCTAAGCATTTACTTGTTGAGTTATTTAATATATTATTTATACTAACAAAGCTTGTTTTGTGGTTATTATAAAATGGTTAGTAAATTATGTTAATCTTCGTAAGAATATTGAAAAGGACGGTTAGAAGGCTTAATTTATTTTACTTGGAACTTTTATATGGTACCAACATGTTGTTCTAATTAATTAATTTTGTTCATTTTTCTTATGTTTTAAGTCAAATTCAGATTATATTTATGGTTTTCGATATTTATTTTTTGATAACGCATTTGGTTTATTAAGAAATTGACTGGGGGTAAGACGGTGAATTCAAGTTTCACCGCACCAAGTGGGTAAGACATCGAGTTAAAGTCTCGATACATCATGATAATAATATGTTGGGTTCAAGTCCCATTGATTTATGGGTTAAGACTTCTTTATATGGATAAGATGTTGGGTTTAAGTCCTAATGCACCATAGTAATGATATGATGATGACTGAGGCAAGATAATATATTTTTGACTAAAAGTCATGAAATCTGTCCAATTGTTTTGCTCCATTCTCTTATGTGAATGTGGTAGCAGGGCATAATATGTCTGAAATATGACAAGTAGTTGAATGTATGAATATTAATGTGGTAAAATATTAATGGTCATTATTGTGGTAATTAAAAGAAAGAACATTATGAGTTCTTAAGATTGTTCTTCAAATGTGAAGGTAATTTTTGGTCATCAAAGTGGTATGAAAGGTTATTGGGTACATTGTTGTTAGTGCAATCCAATTTGAAAAGTTTTATAAATCCTCCATCAAAATAAAGAAATACAGAGTGATAGTACATTTAGTACATCTGACCTTTTAAAGTGATGTTGAGGTGGGTCACATAAATTTGATAATGTCAAAGCATGATAATGACTTTCTTATAAAAACTTATGGAGCATGTGCAAATGGTTATGGTCCATTTCTTGAAGAAAATGTGACTTGTGTTCATATGGATAAGGACATTTCCATGTATGATTAGATAAATGTCACATCTCACCTCTAGGGGAGGTTTGAGCGATTGAAAAGAAATATTTTAACATAAATGGTCATTTGGTCATATACTTTGAGTACTATACAAATATTGTGGTATGTTTTATTATGAACTATTGAAGGACAAAAAAAAATAATTATTTTCTATAAAGTTGTGGTCATGATCAAATTAAATATTGTTGTGTGGCATCACAAATTTGTTATTGATTGTCAAGTAAGTCTTGCATGTAATAATTTTAACCATGACAATAATAATAATTTTCTCCTTGAAGGAGATGGTCACCATAAGAATGGTGTTGTGATATTTGCGGTAGTACACAAAATTAATTAAAAATTCCAGAAGAGCTAATTTGTTACTATCCGGAGAAATGAAATTGTTCATAATATTGGGGTTTTAGTAAGTCTCAAAAGAAACTTTTTAAGTTTCGGAGGAATTGAAAAGAAAAAAAAAATTATTATACTGAGACTATAAATTATGAGATGATTTAATATATTCAGATTACTACTATCGAAGTGGGTTATAAATATTTACGTATAAAATTACCTATTTTTTCTCTTGTTTTTTGTATACAAATATGGACATGATAGTGAAATCACATGCAAAAGTAAACTAGAATAAATATCAGTTGACATAACCGGTTGGTCATTCCGGTATAAATATACTGATGCAAGAGAAATTGAGAATTTATGTGGCTATATGTTGAAGAAATAAAGGATTCCTCAAGAATTCTCTTATGTTTCTTGTTCTCATGATAAAATGATAAATGTACCAGCTAAGGTT
Source organism: Solanum etuberosum (assembly GCA_029582245.1). Classification (NCBI taxonomy): domain Eukaryota; kingdom Viridiplantae; phylum Streptophyta; class Magnoliopsida; order Solanales; family Solanaceae; genus Solanum; species Solanum etuberosum. The sequence continues at coordinate 36,357 of JAJONR010007872.1, forward strand.
GGGATTGTATCCCCTGAAATGATTTGGAACATATAAAAAGGTGAATATGGACATGTTCACCTGCCATGTGGACTGCTTACTATTATGATTTAATAGATGCGTCTATGGTATGGTTACATGTGCATTTGTCATCAACTTACAAATTGATTTTTGTAAGGTTGTTTGCTTGAATTGTTAAATTAAGAGCAGAGTTCTAAATTATAAAATATGTTGATAATGTGTAACACCCCAGAAATTTTTTGAGCTAAGACTCGAACCATCCTTCGTTGTGAGTAGGATTTTACCGAGGAATTTAAAATTTCTTAAGTGTTAAGGTCACTAGATATAGCACCTTGAGTTCCAAAAAGAACTAAATTGGAAATAG